>PVKC010053789.1:0-10074 GCA_004027635.1 Crocidura indochinensis | reverse complement strand
GGGAGGGGAGGGAGGAAGGGAGGAAGGAAAGGAAGGAAAGGAAGGAAAGGAAGGAAAGGAAGGAAGGAAGGATGAAGGGAGGGAGGGAGAAAGGGAAGAAAGGGAAGGGAGGGGTAGGGAGATTAGCAATGTGGGTGTGACTGTTTTTGACTTTCAATTAAAATTTTAAAAAAACACCTTATCAATACCATCAAGAAGAACGTTTTGGAGACTGAAGAAATAGTACAGGAAGTAAGGCCACATTGTGGCCTTGAGGTGGATCCTTGTGCAAATCCCAACACTATATATGGTGGCATCAGCATAAGTAACCTCATGATACCTACAAATTTTTCAATATTAATACCCCAGTAGGTACACATCAAATTAGATGTGAAAGTTCCATAGAAGCTACATAAGCTCAACAAGCCAATAATGCAGATAATTCAGCTAGCAATAAACAGACTAGTAAAACTTCAGACAATGACTTAAGAATCCCATTGTGAGATTTAACAATTTTCACAAATATTCTTTTACTGAAAGTCTTTTTTCACTAATTACATTACCATTTAGATGTAACAACCAGTGTAAAGTAAATTATTTCTTGCCTGCCAAAGGAGCAGGCTTGGGAGGGGAATGAGATACTGGGCATCATGATGGAGGGAAAATTTCACTGGTGGTGGGATTGGTTTTCAAACATTGAATGCTAGAAACAACTGTATTATGAGCAACTTTGTAAGCCCACAGCCTTTAAATAAAGTATTAAAATTCTTGTTAAAAAAGACTTTCCCCAGAACTAGGGATATGGGCTCTCATAATATGGCCTAGAATTTGTGAGCTACTGAACTCCATTCTCAGCTTCATGTTCCCTCTTTACCCACCCTCAGCACTGCCTGTTGTAGTCCTTCTATCACAATTGTCTCCAAGCACTCTAACTACAGGCTCAGAACAAGCGTCCAAGACACTCCTAGGGGAGTCCAAGCTGGGAGCGTGTTCTAGAAAAAAGTAAACTGAAAGAAACCATTCACCAGGCCACGGTGTTTGTCACCGTCAATTCTCATAAACTCTCAGGGCCATTTCCAGATCAGTGGCAGTCACTTCACATTTTCACCCTGTGAGATTGAGTTTCCAGGTGCCAGTTGTAATAGCAAATGTGTGAAGTTTGAGGCCTCCATCAATTCTGTCACACCTTGACTGCGTTCACTCTCTCTCAACCCCTTCCTAGGAACTGGATTGCCAAAGACCAAAAGTTGTGCAAGAAAGGGATTAACATGAGGGTCACAAGGTGACCATGTAATATGAGTATAGTTTAACTTAGGCTCAGGGCACTGTCTTGGTAGCCTGTGGTCTCTCTTCCTAGGAAATTAAATTTTCTGAGAAAAGATTATCTGGGTGCCCTTGTTTCATTAAAATAAGCAAAAGGGAAATGGTTTTAATATCTGCAAATTAATGTCACAGCAGTCATACAAAAGAGGCCTGGAATAAAAAAAAAAGGTGGGATATTAATAAAATGCAATTGAGAAACAGCCGAAGAGCTGTTCCTTTTCCTTGAAAGTCTTCTGTCATGCTACATTATGTTTCATGTTCTTTTATGACTTGCATTTTCTAACAGAACTGGAACCCTTGAACTTGGGGATAAACTGCTCGCGATAGATAATATCCGATTGGACAACTGTTCCATGGAAGATGCAGTCCAGATCCTCCAACAATGTGAAGACCTGGTGAAGCTCAAAATCCGCAAAGATGAAGATAATTCAGGTATGTCGAGACTCCTTAGTAAAGAATGTTTTCTTAACAGCCCATCTGTCACAGTAGAGACTCGGTCTTGATGTCTGATATACAACAGCTGGCAGGTGACACTGTCGCGGTATTTTCCATAGTTAAAATGTCTTTAAATTCTGTGTGGAACGTAGATGAATTTTAAATGATAGACTGAAGATATTTTCATGATATAAAGATTATGGCAACTGTACAAAACCACTTTTAAAGATAAACATGAAATCATCACCTTTACCAATTCAATACAACAGAATTAGGCCTGCTCTACTTGAAATTAGAGCATATGTATGATTTAATCACAGTCGTTAACTTTTTGCTTAACTTTATAAACAATTTACCATTCTTTCTACTCTTACTCTCTGATGCTTTTATGCACTCTGTCATTGATTTACTATCCTTCTCAATATGATTGCTTTTATATTTGTGTTTTAGCTCTTCCACTTAGTTTCTTTCCTTCTCTTTGCTATCCTCTGGGACCAAGGGTGTTCAAAACAACTCCTATTTAGACCATTGTATTATTTAAAAAATGTTGCCAATCTTCTGATTAAAACTAAATTTATCTGCTGATTATAATTAGCTCATATTATCTTCTGATTATAGTTCCACATTTGTGTTTATTGGTTTCCCTAAACCACTTGTATTATATAAATTTATGACTTCCAATTTAAATTTTTCCTAGTAAGAATATGTGAGAATTGAAATAATTTATTGCAATGAGAATGTTAACTTTATCTAGATTTTTATTCCCCCCCGCAATGTGTTCCTATTTTTCTCTATATAATTAGCAGCATTTTGCTAAATGACCCTTCTTTTTGACTCTTTCCAAAGCATATGTTTATTTTTACAGAATCACTATCATAGGTCATGGAAGATTCATTAAATTAGATATTATGACAGCAAGTATAAGTGGCATAAACAGGATTGGGAAAAAAAGAAAAATCATAGATTCTATAATTGCCTAGTCCTAGCAGTACCAGCAGCAGAAATGCTAGAAAGAAACATTTCTTCTAGATCAGTCCAAAGCATTAGTCATGATATTTTACATTGAGAGTGAAAAGCCCCAATTAATGTTATTAATTGCTTCAGTGAAGCTGGGATGAGAACTTGAGCAGCTTATTTTCATCCCAGCTAGTAATGACTTGTCAATATTCTAGAATTTTCAGGAACCAAGCTAACTACATTTTGAATACATTATCTTCTCGGGTCATTTATTTATTATTTATCTTCAAAGGCAAAACATGTAGGTTGTCCCATCATGTTGTACATCTAGGAAGGAACACTAAATCCAAATACATTTTATAATCAGCATTTTGAAGGATCCATAGTTTTGAACTCATCATTATTTCCTAAATAATTGACTTTTGGTACTAACATTTACATTCCTCCCTGCACACACATGCTTAATTTGCACTTTCTTTGGGAGATTTAATTTAAAGAAGGATAAAGCCCCCCCCCCCAGCTTCCACCTGGTTTATATCCTAGTGAATTAGTAAAGTTCTGTGAAGAAATCCATTTTGCATGATTCGTCAAATTAAGCAAATCTTGCTATATTTCCTTACAGGGCAAAAAGAGAAGCTTAAGCCAGAAATGATTATGTATGGTATTCATAGTTGGCTACCTTCCCAATTCCACAGTCAAACTGTGGTTGACATGTTTAGAAGAAGGTTTGGAAACATCAGCTGAGCCCTGGGAAAGCTCAGTGTGATTTCCCATCACTACCTTCCTTAGGTTATTCTTTGCTTTACACCTTTCCACTATAGTCCCTCTGCCTAATGGTATTGTACCTATCCAAATTATTAATATATCCATAAAAATGATAAAAATGTTTCTTCCTATTTAACTTTAAGAGTATTTTTAACTCTTAAATCATTTGAAAACTACACACATCAAAGGAAAACTGTCATATAAATTTAATGAACATATTTACCACAATCAGATTTTCTCAAATAGTATACTAAGGGAAATGCTTGTTCAGACATATTTGTATCTGAAAATTATCTGCTTATTGATTTGGTAAATGTGAGTGATTGTATCTCATATTCTTGTCCCCATGTAAATATAATTGAATTGTTGTTTTTTTTTTGTTTGGGGGCCATATCTAGGTGTTTTTAGCTGTGCTCAGGACCAGGCCAATGATGGAACCCAGGCCTTCAATATGCAGACTGTGTCCACAGCGTTTTGGCCTATGCCCTAGGCCCTGAATTATTTTTCATTCAGAGAAAAACAAAGAATAAAATTGTTGAACATATAAATCTTTTTTTAACAAAATCTTTATTTAAGCACCATGATTACATGCATGAATGTAGTTGGGTTTCAGACATAAACAGAACATCCCCCTTCACTAGTGTAATATTCCACCAACGTTCCCCCTCCCTCCTTCCCAACCCCTGCCTGTATTCAAGACAAGCATTCTACATCTCTCTTATTATAGATGAGTTCAAGCTCCAGCCTTTCTTTTCTTTCCTTCTTTGGTTTTGGGGTCATACCTAGTGACACTCAGGGGTTGCTGCTGGCTATGTGCTCAGAAATTGCTCCTGGCTTCTTGAGGGACCATATGGGATGCCAGGGATCAAACCAAGGTTTGTCCTGGATCAGCCACATGAAATGAAAATGCCCTACTACTGTGCTATCACTCTGGCCCCCAAACTCCAGCCTTTCTATATTTGAGTTGCTAATTTGAGCAGATTTCTTAACATGTTTGTAATTCAATTTCATTTTCATAGTCACATCCACCTCTGTTAGCTGTCATAATTTGTTGGGATATTTACTGGCATAATCAAAATTCAGTAAGTGCAAACTATTTTTACTGTTATTACTTACTTGGATGCTTCCCCTGCTCTATTCCAATTTTTTTATCAAGGTATCAATGGCTGGGAGCCAAAAAAAATAGTACAGCAAGCAGGTAAGGACACTTGTCTCACATGCAACCAATCTATATGTGATCTCTGGCACCATATATGGTCTTCTTAGCACTTCCAACAGTCATCCCTGAGCACATAGGTAGGAGGAAGCCCTGAGCACAATAAGGTATGGCTCCAGTCCCCCAAAAAGATACAAATGGATGGGAAATAAGCATTAATGATCATGATGGTCACTGGTTTGGGAACAATATACTTCATCTGAATTAGTTTGGTGATGTGGGGTTGCCATCCTTGGTTTTGATATTTCAGAATGATATTGTACCACGTGGGTTCTCCAAACCTTAAAATATAGTTCATACTACTATTGTTCTTTCATAGTGTATTCTAGAACTCTTATTGTTCTTTCCTTCACTGTTTGCTCTTCTCCATCTTTGGTTCTTATATCAATTTCAGAAAGTTTATCTTTGTTCTTGAACAAATTTGATTCTGAGCTATGTCGCAGTTAGGTTTTACCAGATGTTGATTTAAAATGTAAGCCTTTCTTCCAGTTATATCTGTTTCATTGTTCTGCCATGTTACTTACCTAAGATGATGCTGAAACTATTCTCAAAGCTTGTTAAAGTCTTTGCTTTTCACTTGGCTGTAAAAATCAACATTTATTTAGTGTCCATGAGGTGCTAGAGACTGTGCGAGTGATTGACAGTTCTTAGGTTAAAAATGACACTACTCTACCCTAAATCAGTCACAGCCATAGAAGAGAAACAAGAAAGTCAATAAATAATTTACATTCTACAGAAATGCACAACATTCTTTTAAGAGTATGGATTTTGGAGACTGGCAAGTTCAAGGAAATGCTTCTAACTCTCTTGCTTTTGGAAGTGTTTGAAAGTGGTGTCAGAATTCATCAGAGACAACCCATGATCCAGCAATAGCAGGAGGTCAGAGACCATGGTACACCCCAATAGAGAGAGAGCTAAAATTCAGAATATGGAGTAGGACTCAGTTGTAAATAATCTGTAAAGCAGATCATTATGGTCCTCCAAAATCATGTGAATTTATTTATTTAAAACTTTTTTAGGTGGGACTCGAGTGATAGCACAGCAGGTATGGCATTTAGTTTGCATGCAGCCATCATCCCATATGTCCCCCAAGCCTACCAGAAGCAATTTTTAAGCGCATATCCAGGAGTAACCTCTGAGCTCCACCAGCAGGTATGGCCAAAAACAAAACAAAACAAGACAAATTTATTTTGGTTTTTGGGCCACACCCAGTGACGCTCAGGGTTTACTCCTGGCTATGCGCTCAGAAATCACTCCTGGCTCAGGGGACCATATGGAACGCTGGGGAATCGAACTACAGTCTGTCCTAGGTTAGTGTGTGCAAGGCAAATACCCTATTGACTGCGCCACCGCTCCTGCCACCACAAAACAAATATTTTAATACTATTTAAAAAAATCATTTTAGGTAGTCACTGTGAAATTACAAAGTTGTTCATGATTGGGTTTCAGATATATAATGTTTCAAAGTCAATCTCTTCACCAGTCTTCAATTCCCTCCATCAAAAATCTGCCCCTACTTTGCCTCCCAACCTCAGTATATTTGTACAAAAGGTACTTTTTCTATAATTTTTCATTCTATTGTACTTTAGTTAACAGACTTGCAATCATTTAACATTTAGGATCTTTATATACAAAATTACTACACCTTCACCACTCCAATGTGACCAAGAGACTGTGGCCAAGAACGCAATGTGACCAAAAGCCCTCTCCCTTTTGCCACATCCTCCTCCCCACTGTGACTTAACAGTAGAAGTAACTATATGACTTCCTGTGTTTAACCCCTAAACCTCAAAGAAAAAAAGAATAAATATAGCCCAGAAGACAGTGGAAAGGCATTAAAAGACTTAAATAAGAAGAGTGAGCTGCTGTTTTGGAAAATGACCAGGGTTACAATCATTCACAGAAGTATTAAATATGGCCTTCAGGAGAGTCTGGATCAGTTGTTTCTAGTTTAGGTTGAGGAAAGCAGCAGATTTAAATGAATAGAGACTGATTTCATACCTAAGCAGCTGGGAAACGTGGGGAAATTCACTCTGTAAACTCACTTTCCTCATCCATAAATTTCAACGTACTACCTCTTTCCTTTTGCTCTTTTAAGGTTCAACAAGAGGTAAATACAGTTAGTTATCTTGCAACCATGTTTGGCATCAAGCAAGGATCATTTGATGCTACAAACACCCATTGTTTGTTTCTTAAAAACTGTATGTTCCAACAACTAAGTCAGTAAAAACATTATCGCCTCATGCTCCTTTCCCTTCTCTTTGTTATTGTAATAAGCAGGAATTGAACACATGTTTGGTTCTGGTACTTACTGGGAGACTCATGCATTCAGAATGGTACTCTCACAAATGCACTGTGATACGCTAGAGATCTCACACACAGTATTGTTTCACAGGGCTTCCAGAGTATCAGGACTTCACTTGGTGCATATAGGCAGCTCTGGGCATCAATCTCTCAACTTTACATTTGTAAGGCAGGTGATTTTTATCACCAAGTACATCATCAGTCCATAGGATTTTTTAAAATAACTTTAGTTATATTGTACAATGGCCATATCTTTCAAAAATTTTTCGGATCATTGAGAATACCCTATTACCCCCCAGTAACTATTCTGTCTTCAGAAACCTTGTTTTTAGTTTTGGGTTACTTTTTGTAGTGCTCAGAATATCAGGCCATGCTGGGGTTTGAACCCCGGATTCCTCTGTGCAAAGCATGTGCGCTCGCTCTTTGAGCTTTCTCTGTGACCCCTGAAGTTGCATCTTTCATTGCCATGAGATTGCAAACTCAATGGTTCTTGCATGGACCCAAGGTTGTAGAATAGTGACTGCTTCCCAGTCCCCTGAACCCAAAAATACAAGTAGCCCTCTCAAATTAAAAAGTATATTAATTTGTCTTGATTGCATTTATATGTACTATAAGTTAATGTGGAGGTATGAGAATTGACAAGATGCAAAAGAAAAAATAATAATTTGGGAAAATTGTGGAAAGAAATTGAGTAAGGATTCTAAATCTGTCTCAAACTTTGTCCAAATATTTTGTCTTTTATATTGCCTTTCTACCAATTATGTATAGATAGTACCTGTAAATGATTTATCTCTTGATTTAAAGCACCTCAGTTCTAATAGATATAACATTCCTTTAAAGACCATAAATAAGTTATTTTCTCTTGACAAGCTCAAATCTGCATAAAGAAACATTTCCAGGTTGGAGCTTGTCACATCCAAGCCAGATTACCTTTACATATTCTTAATTTCTTTACAGCTTACCTTTACATATTACATCTTAAGCAAATATAGTCTTTTTTAAACCTGCTTTTCAGAAATTTGGACACTTTCTCTCTCTTCCTAACCTACAAGTAATTTGAGGCTGCCTTGACCCCATCCTATCCTACCAAACTAGATTAAAATAGCAGAGTCTCACTACCAGTAACCAAGAATGTACTTGCTTGTTCTAAAGTGATGTTCGGGGTTGTTGAGGCAAGAGGCTGATTTCCAGAAAAATCTATAATAGATTTTTTAAACATTCCTCCCTTTTAATCTTTGGTCACTCAAAAGTAATGACTTTCAAATTATACTTGGCCTTAGGATCGCCCAAAGGACTTGAGAAAAAGTACAGAGGTTAATTGCTTCCTCCAGACTTACTCATTCCTACATGTCTGGAGTGGAGCATATTTTCTTACAAGTTCTTGATGGATGCTGAAGATATGAGTTCCCAGCCTGCTGTAAGAAGTACTGTCCCAAAGCCATCTAGCTAGGAAACTTAGACATGATCATTTCCATAAGAATAGCACACATACTTAGCATGTATGAGACTCTGAGTTTAATCCTCATCTCTGCATAAAAATCTCAACATCACCAAATATAGCCCTGACGATCCCTGAACCAGGCTCAGCCAATCACCAAACTGTTAAAAATCACACCACTGGACTGAGCACTTCTTTCTGGTCTTTCTGTAAAAACATCACTGACCTAAAGAAAGTTAAGTTTGGCTTATAAGTACTGGAACTCTCTTAATACATTTTTTTGACATAAGCAATTAAAAGTGAGCACACAATAACATGGAAGCTGCAATCGGTGTTGTAAGTCATGTTTTATTTTCCATCCTGTCTGCCTCCAAGAAATGGACAGATTCTGAATGAACTCTGTCACTTTTTAGTTGACATGAACTTTGATTGACCCATACATTTATGCATTCTAAAGGCTCTCTCCCAAATCCAAGCCACCGATTTGGCCAGGAAAGCAGCTGCCATTATGGATTCAAGCCAGAGAGTGTTCATTTTGTTAAACAGGCAGCACTCAAGAAGCCCGAAAATAACATTGCAGATAAGTAATGCTGCAATTCTGCATCTGTTCCATGGTCCCATTAATTTTCTTAACTAGAGCGGAGCAGAACAAACAAGTGGGCTGGCCCCATTCCTTGTCTTTAGCTAATAGTTGTAAACCTTCTGGTGTAATATAAATGCTGCTTATAATATCATTAACATCTGTTTAAGCTCACTTTGAAGGTTCCTGGTGATCCTGTATTTTTCCTTCTCAGAAAGTTTCTGGACTCATTAAACATTTCCACTTACTCCCTTTTAAAGCTTTCTAAGCTGGAGCAGTGTCAAGGAGCGAAAGTCTTGGAGGTTTTCCACCTCTGTAATGCTCTGAGCTTCACTGGTCGTGATCATCCTCCTCCTAAACTATAGGGCCTTCCAGCTGCCAGTTGGGCTAAATCCAAGAAAGCAGATGGGAATTGCAAGTACAGCCTAAAGCTGACTCTGATGCTCTTGGAACCATGGAGGGAGGGAGGATATTCTAGGTTTACTGATGCCCACCAAGGCAACCAGATTGTAGTCTTACATTTGACTGAGCTAGACTGGGATTGCAACTCCTAGTAAAGGAAACAGTATCTTTTTTTTTTTTTTTTTGGACCATATAGGGAACCGGGGGATCGAACCGTGGTCCGTCCTAGGTTAGTGCAGGCACCTTATGTCCAGCGCCACCGCCCGGCCCCCAGGAAACAGTATCTTGGCATGAGCTTCTAGAATCAATAATCGGTTCCCTTGGAACCAATAATCAATAACAACTAACATTCATCCATTCTTGCACATTTGGTCAAGCATCTCCTGGCCTCCTTGATGAAAACATCTCCAGACTCTAGGAATATAGGATAAAAATATTTATTTTTAAGGTGATACCATTTGTTTGGAGGGCTTTTTGGAGTGGAGACATTGATATGGATTTGGGCCACATCCAACAGCACTCAAAGCTTTTCTGTCTCTGACTCAAGGGTTACTCCTACTGGTGTTTGGGGGACTATATGTGCTGTAAGGGATTGATAGAACTGTAGACAATCACATAAACTACAAGTGTCTTAATCCCAGCACTATCTCTTCAGCCCCAAGGTGATTCCATTTT
>PVKC010053788.1:0-10079 GCA_004027635.1 Crocidura indochinensis | reverse complement strand
AAAAAAAAATCTTGTTCGATGTTAGGGCACGATACTGACAGTGGGTGTGGAATTTGTTTTAAAGGAACGTTAAAAGAAAAATAAGTTATAAGTTATGAGATGAGATTATCCCTCAAGGCTACTGCAAGTGTCGACCTGCCAAAGAGAAAATGTGTCTCAAGTACAAAGTCTTCCGAATCAAATTCAGCTTCAGCTTCTTTTAACAGGATTTTAAACATCTTGTGACACTGATGATCCCTCAGATTTTCAAGTCTAATTTGACTTTTAAAATTGGCTTCAGTTCTCTTTCTTTAGTATAAGACAACAACATTAAAGTATTTTTAAAAGGTTAATGCCTAATTCTCCTGCATCAATATGCCATTTGAATTTTAGAGTATATTTTACCTATGTTTTTTTTAGTCATCACATTCAATCTGAAAATGTTATTAATGTACACTTTACTAAGGAAGAAATCAAAGACAAAGAAATTAATTTTGTCCAATGTAAGACAGGATACATGATTAAATTAATAAATATCTAAATCAGGAATAAAAATCAAGTTGAGGGGACTGGGGTGATAGTACAGAGGGTAGAGTGTTTGCCTTGAATTCAGGCTTCAATCGCTGGCATCCTACATGGTCCCCTAAGCACTGTCAAGAGCAATTCATGAGTGGAGTCAGGAGTTATCCCTGAGTATAGTATAGCCCAAATCACCAAATATAGCCTAAAAACAAGCAAATAAAAAAATCAAGATAACTCCAAACTTTTGATTAGTCTACCTATGATCTAATGTGATGTTAACCACATGGTCTAGCACATAACTGATTGTTGTTTTATTATAAAATGTACTGTCTAATGCCTAGTGTTGGGATGAGGCCTTTCTCTGCACGGCGCCTTTATCCCTTCCGTCGGAAGGTCTGGAGAAGGATAGTAGCAGCGAAATAATTTCACAGGCAGTCAGTTTAAGTTTCATAGGAGTTAGTCAGCTTTATTTCACAAGGTTATCCGCCATGTGCATTTCTTCACATGGCTTCTACACTAAATTTTTTAAGCAGCCTCTCCCTCTCCGCTGCTTCTCCTTTGGCTATCTGCCTCTTTCTCTCAGGAGCTCTGTCTCCCTTTCAGCTTCTCTTCAGCTTCTCTTCATCTTCCTTGCTGCCTCCTTCCACTCCCTAGGCCACACCTTTTATATTTTTTATTCCAAATCACAGACCCCACCCAGCTGTGGGTGGTTCTGACCATCCAGGTGGGATAAACAGGAAGTTGGAGAAGGGGTACCTCACAATTGATGTAATACAAGGAACACTATTTTCATTTTATTATTTTACTTAATCATAACAATAATAACAAATGGAGTTATAGAAAATTCATCAACTGTTATCTCAAAAAATCCAACAAGGATATTCTGGCTCTAACACTAACAACTTTGAAGAATGTCTCTGAAAGGAGACTTAAAAAATTAAGTTATTTTCATTTGGAATTTGTAGAACAAGACCAACTGATGTTTCTTATCATTGTTCATCGAATTTTCTTTTTCTTTTTTTTTTTTTTTTTGGGTCACACCCGGCAGTGCTCAGGGGTTACTCCTGACTCCATGCTCAGAAATTGCTCCTGGCAGGCACGGGGGACCATATGGGGCACCGGGATTCGAACCGATGACCTTTTGCATGAAAGGCAAACACCTTACCTCCATGCTATCTCCCGGGCCCTGTTCATCGAATTTTCAAGTCACTTTTTAATCATTTGATTATAAACACATTTTTCTTTTGTCGATTGTTCTGTAAATTGGGCTAAAGAGATAGTACAGCCGGTAAGGTGCTGCTTTCTTTCCTTGCACACAGAGGGTCTAGGAACCACCAGAAGTGCCCTGAGTACAGAACCAGGTATAAGCCCTAAGACAGCTAGGTGTGGTCCCAAAACAAAACTAATCATGCAAACAATTATTTGGCTCAGGCACTCAAGTAGCAAGTACTAAGGAATTGTAACCAATGGAAGGAAAATTGTAACTGATATAAGGACAAAATAAATAGCTTTCAACATAACATATTTAATATGAAGAGCACAAAAAAAAGGACAGTTGTCTGTCCACTTGGGAGTTGATGTCAGGTGAAAGATGACACAGAATGTAGAAGTACAAGCTTCACAGCCTTTTGAACTGTCAGGGGTCTTTCTGCTCCACTTCTTTTTAGAAGGAAGTCTCTTGAATAGGCTTTGATCAGGAATTGAGGGATTTTTCCCTCCCACCAAGGGACTGCTTAGAACACAAGTTTGACTGCTAATCAAGTTTGAAATGATCACAGTTCAGACACTAATTGCATGATTTTGTTTTTCTTTAGACAGAATGGGGAAACAAAATAGCAAACTGGCCCCGGAAGTGATGGAGGACCTGGTAAAAAGCACAGAATTCAATGAGCATGAGCTCAAACAGTGGTACAAAGGCTTTCTCAAGGACTGTCCAAGCGGGAGACTGAATCTAGAAGAATTTCAGCAACTCTATGTGAAGGTAAGTTGCCTTTCATTTTCCTTTTTCTTCAAATCAGAATACATTGGCTTTAGCAAATGCACATTCCCATAGAATTATAACATAAGGGGTTGTATTTCTTTTGTTTTGAGGTCTTACTGGGCAATGCTTAGGGGTTACTCCTGGCTCTGCATTCAAGAATTACTCCTAATGGTGCTCAGGGGACTGTATGGGATGCCAGGGATCAAATTGAAGTCAGCTACATGCAAAGCAAACGCCCTACTAACTATGTCATCACTGCGGGTATATTTTGTTATACAGGTAAATAGAAACTTTCTGAGCAAAAATAATAATGTCCAAGGCAAACATTGACTATAGTTTAAGAAGCAGTAAGACTAACAGTGTTTGCTAATGATTACTGACAGGCTGCTTATGATACCATTGTTAAGACTGTATTTGCACTTCTACTGATTTAATAAAAAAAAAATATATGGAAGGTCTTTTTTTACCCGAAGAAGTCACTTATTTGCAGATGAAGAGAAAACTCAGATTTCCACAGCAACACATGTAGAAGGTAGGACGATCTGGTGTACATCAGGTCTGAAATTTATAAGATGGACTCTTAATTCAGCACAGGTACTGTTGAGAAACTAATTATTCCCTGGACATTAGATAAAACTATTCCATTCAAGGTACAATTTCTACTCTGGTGTAGTGATTGTTTCAGTCTGTCTTACTCTATCAGCAATATTGCTGCTAAATTTGGATGACCTAAAACTCTCCATTTTGCATATCCTTGTATGATCTTAGGTTACCAGAAGAAAGACGTTAGTTATTTTTTTAATGTTTCTGACTGAAACAACAAGAGAAAAATTTGTTTCATCATTTGAGTGTAGCATATGTCACAAAGTTCAGACTGACAACAGGAACCATCCGCATGCATCTATGGTTGTGGGTAATGCTTCTATAAAAATATTACACATTATCATTATCTGCTAAAGTTGATTATTTCATGCAGGCTGTGCTTCCACAATTCCATCTTTACACCTCTACAAGAAGCAACATGCATCAGAATGCCCAGAGCCAGGCAGCTCACGAATAGCAAAGCTGGGAAACAACCCAAATGCTCATGCAAAGGAGAGTGGAAAATAACTGTGGGGTATTCACACAGAAATTTAAACAACTGAACTGCTACAACATTACACTTTAAGTGAAAATGTGAATCTCAAAATATCCTGAATTAAATGCAAATAATTGTTTTCTAGGGCTACACACCCAGGTGATAAAATCTTATATAAAGGAAAGGAAGGCAACCATACACACTGAGGATTATATCCAGTGGCAAAGATTTGGGTGGGAAAACGAATGCCTAGCTAGAGAGAGATTGTTTCAGTTGGTGATGAGTTTTCATATGTTAAATGTATTATTAAAGTTCACTAACCCTGCATGGTGACTGATGAGTGACCTATACTTATGATTAAGCCAAGACTGAGCACAGAGGGACCCATTGACAGAGACAAAGCAATCCCCGTAAAGTTGTGTAGAAAGATACCACAATACAATTTTAAAAAAGCATATAGTCATGCAATGAAATGAAGGTGATATTCCTAAGAATATCTGGGTACGAAGGTACTACCATGTAGAGAAAGAGACAGATCTTTTATTGAAAACTCCTGAGAAATTTATTATTCAATCTACATAAATTGTGCTTGCAGAGAAGTGTGATGGGACACATTTTCTGGGTTCATTAGATCATTCTTCATTGTTTACAAAGTCACATCTTTTACTCTCCTTCTATTCCCAGGAGCTACCCTCAAAAGTGTCCTCACATTGAACCCCAAGGAGAGTATAGACAAATGAGGTTTGACAAAGCCACTTTTCTATCACCAAAGGGTACGAGAGCTGTCACTCTGTGTTTAAGACAGATCGACGTACCATTTTCCACATTATTTTCTCAAAATGTGAAGGATTTTACCTTTGAAGAAATAGGAAAAAATACAATCTTTTATTTATCTCCTGGATGTATTCAGCACTGAATAATATGAGGGGGACAAGAATCATATAAACATGAAACACATCTCAGTAATATTTGTATCTCCTCTAGACCCTAGAGT
Organism: Crocidura indochinensis; assembly: GCA_004027635.1. Classification (NCBI taxonomy): domain Eukaryota; kingdom Metazoa; phylum Chordata; class Mammalia; order Eulipotyphla; family Soricidae; genus Crocidura; species Crocidura indochinensis. Next base: position 5,525 of record PVKC010053788.1, on the reverse strand, counting down.
GGATCTGTTTGTTCCAGAAAATAAAAGCATGACTCTTAGGATTGAGCTTGGATTCTTGTTGGTCTCTAGACAATCATATTTAAATTACCTTATGATCTTGCATCGAATGGTCCAAAACCCCACACAATTACTTCTTCCAGAATTGTCTAAGGACAGAATAAGGGGGTAGAGAGAGGATAAGAGGACTCAGCCAGGGGGAATAAAAGGACATTTATGTTGGGCTAGAATTGAGAAGAACTGTGAGAGATGTGGTTTATGTAATAAGGCCCAGGAGAGGGACTGACAAGAAAAATCATCTTTTCATGTTGTTGAAAAGTGTGAATATTGAGCCAAAGTGAAAGGACTTTTCTTGCCATTCCTGTGTCCATGTGGATGCAGAGACAGCCCAGAATCTTGCTGAGTTAGTAAAGCCCTCTGGTGCCCTGTGCCCTCTGTCACCCTGTCTGTCTGGTCACCCTCACAGGCTCTTGTCAGCCTGACCCATATTGGGTTCCAGGAGAATCATCTGGCTGCTCCAGACCCAATTCTGATGGCAGTGGGGAGAAGCTAAAAAAAGACAAAGGTCTTGCCAGGCCAAGCCACAGAGCCCTGACTTCAGAAGCCATTGTGTCCAAACATGAAAGATTTCCTTCATCAAGTCTATGTTGAGCAATGTTTCGATCTGAGCTGCCACAAAAGGAGATTTTCCCAGCATCCCCCAAAAGAATTGAAGGCAAGAATATGCCTGAATTCATTCTGCTGCATGCAGCCCTGCCACTCAGAGGGATCCTGGTACTCGTCTCTACCACACAGCTGCTGAAGGCATATCTGAATGTACTCCAGCCTTGTGTGATCCAGGTTTTAGTCTTTATTCCTTGAAGTCACACTCCTCTCCCTTTAATCATTGCAAGAGCTGAAGGCTAGCCCAGACCCTGCCCTTGACTAACACCAGGAAATGTTTGCTAAGTGAATGGCTGAAAGATAATCCTGCTGCCTCCTAAAATGGTAGGAGAAGGCAGAATGACATAAAGACTTAGCAGAGGCAAGAGAGGAAAGAAAAGCATCTCATTTCCAAGTGAGATTTTAAAATTTCACAATTAATGTAGTGATGGAAAGACACTTTTCTCTTTGCTTCTGATTTTTGTTTTTGCTTTGGAGACTCCCTAGCAGTTCTCAGGGGTCACCAGAACTACATCCATTGGTACGCAAACACCATGTGAGGCTGGGAATCAAATCCAGGGCTATATGAATGTCAGGCATATGTTCTAGCCTTTTAAGCTATTCTTTCTCTCTCATTTTCTCTTGACTTCTCAGAAAACAAATTTCTCCAAGTAGTTGTTTTAGTTTCTTCATTCTTCATTGTGTCCCTGTCCCTCACGAACCTCTATACCCAACTTCGTACCTTGTAGCTCTCTATCTCCAGGACCTCAGAATAAGAGTGTGTGTCTGGAAATAGGGCATTTGAAGAAATGGTTGAGTTAAAGTGAGAGAAGGCCTTTTGCCTTCTTTCTGTGGTCTTACTGGAGTCTTTATAAAGAGAGAATTTAGAAAGTAGGACACAGGTATGCTCAGAGGAAAGACCCACACAGGATTCAGGGAGGTGATGAGTTATAAAGGAAAGAGAAAGACCTCAGAAGCAGCCAGATTTGCCAATACCTTGACCTTAAATGTTCACCCTCCAGAGCTGTGAGGAAATGCATTTTTATTGTTTAAGCCACCCAATCTGTGGGACTTTGTCGAGGAGCCTAAGTAAACAATTTCTCCCGCACAAATGTGTCAGGGCAAAACCAGGGCACTCTGTAATCTTAGGCTTTCACTTAGGCACTCCCACACACAAGGGTGGCCATGGCGAAGAATATGTGACCAAGGTTTCATCATGCTCACCAGGGCTCTCTGCTGAGACGATGGGAAGGGAGCTTTTACATTTGGGAACCCAACAGCCAGGTCCCTGATTTTTCCCCAGGAGAATTTCCTGGTTCCAATAATCAGAGTGATTGTCAAGATCACAAATAAAGATTGTGAGTTTGTGATTTTAACTCTATTTTCTGAAAAGCACTCGCCATTTTAAAAGAAAACTACCCCCTGAATGTCACTGCATAAAGAAAGACATTTCCCTTTCCCACTCCTTCATCAGTAAGCTGACTCCATTCCTATTTTTTTCCTTGCTATGACATCAGAACCAAAGAAACCAAGCTAATGTACCTGCCTTGAGAAACCTTAAATAGATTTGGTCATTTGAAGTAATGGAGTTTGACTTTCAGGATTGTTTCTATAAGGACCATTGGGATAAGTCTAATTTGAGGTGAAAAGACAGTTAAAGGATTAGTTTAAAAATACCATATGATCTGGAAATGGGCAGACCTTGAGATTCAATTCTAGTTGTATTACATTTTCTAAATCTATTTCTCTCTGAATCTTGATTTCAAACCCTAGAAGATGGAAATAATAAACCCTTCCTGCCAACTCAATGGTAGAGTCTCAAAGGAATGATGGAAAATAAAAATGATTTCAATGGCTAGCAAGTTGCTTTTGTCATTGTGACTTATAGATGATCTCCCTATTTGTTCCCAGAGAATCAAAGTGGAAAAGATTCTATTACAAAGCCAATGGCAACCTAGAATGACCTACAGAAGAGGAAAGAGACTCATTGAGATTCAACAGCAAGATGTGTCCTATATAAGGAGTGTTATCTGTACATAGAGGAACAGTAATCATAGCTGGACCCATCACAAAGTTATACTGTCCTCATTCTCATATTCTCATCATAAGTTCTTTTGTTTGGTTGGTTGGTTTTGGGCTACACGTGGTGATGCTCAAGGGTTACTCTGGCTATTTGCTCAGAAATCACTCCTGGCTTGGGGGACCATATGGGATGCCAGGGGAATAGAACTGCCATTCGTCCTAGGCTAGCACAGGCAAGGTAGATGCCTTACCATTTGTGCCACTGCTCCGGCCCCTCATCATAAGTTCTTAAACATAAGATCTGTGATTATCCTGGTTTTCTGATGTCATAACTAAAGAAATGTGGCCTTCAAGTCCTTTTTTGTTCAATACCAATGTTTGATCTTCACATCTCCAGGTACTCAGTCCCCACTATTTATCATTTTCCTAATAAAAAATATAAGTTTTTAGAGTTCTCTGTTGGAGTATAACACCATTCTCTTGATCCTTGATTACTCCTCCAAGTAAAAGACATTGCACTAAATTTTCTTCGCATATGTGGTAAATCTGTTACACCATAAGGAGGTAAACATGTAGATGGTTCCTAGAGTTCCATAAGGTCCTCTATGCTTTACCAGTAAGCCTTATTTTCTTTTTTTATAGTTAGCCTTATTTTCTTATAACAAAAACATAACAATCAAGTCAGACAATGTTCTTTCAATTGGTAGAATATAGGATGTTTATATTATTAGAAAATGCATATCTTGGACCCGGGAGATAGCATGGAGGTAAGGCGTTTGCCTTTCATGCAAAAGGTCATCGGTTCGAATCCCGGTGCCCCATATGGTCCCCCGTGCCTGCCAGGAGCAATTTCTGAGCATGGAGCCAGGAGTAACCCCTGAGCGCTGCCGGGTGTGACCCAAAAACCAAAAAAAAAAAAGAAAATGCATATCTCGCTTATGTATTTTTCAGAAAGTAAGTTTCGATCTTCTCTCATTCATTCAGGACACATTTCCTTTGAAGTTCCAGTGGGACAGAGACTGGCTAGATTATTGACCTTAGTAAGTTCAGATCTTGGAGGAGTTGGAATAACATAAACTTTGTACAAAATTTTCACATCACAATCCATGTTTATTTTATAACAAAATGGCCTGATGGGCCATATTCAATAAAAAATTTCACAGCTCTCAAGCAGTAAAACACAAGTCTACACATAAAAATTCTCTCAATACAGTTATGAAAATGTGTATTAAAAATAAAAGAATTATATCATAGAATCAGAGCATCTGAAATATTTTTGGGTCACACCCAGCAGCGCTTCAGGGGTTACTCCTGGCTCTACACTCAGAAATCACTCCTGGCAAGCTCGGGGGACCATATGGGATGCAAGGCAAACGCCTTACCTCCATGCTATGATAAAGATATTCTAGGATTAAAGCAGTAAGGCATCTGCCTTGCACACGCATCCCATATATTCCCCCAAGCCAGAAGCAATTTCTGAGCACATAGTCAGGAGTAACCCCTGAGCGTCACCTAGTGTGGCCCCAAAACAACAACAACAACAACAAAGATATTCTAGTGAACATATGGATAAGGCATCAGAGTTCAAAGCTGGGAATTGTGGTTCAAGTCCCATCTGGGTCAACAGCAGATTATTTTGGAGCTGAAGAGAAAATGCAACATATAGGTAGTTGACTTGCACATAGTCAAACCAGATTCAATACCCAATACCATATGTCCCCTGAGTCCTATCATTAGTGATCCCTGAGTGCAGAGCCAGGAGTAAGCCCTGAGCACTGGCAGGGGTGGCCCAAAACCAAACAAACAAAAAGATATTATAATAGAATAAGAATATTTTAAGTTTATAGTGATATTTAATTAAATAAATATGATTAATTAACAATGCTTCAAATAACTGTGACAGCAGACACTATTGGATTTTCACTGACACTAAGAATAATGTAGAAAAACTGCCCTCCAAAGTATCACTTTCATATAGATTCTACTAGTACAAGGTGAAAAAATCAAAATAAGAATAGTTTCTAACTTCTACATTGTTGAATTTGTCTTTAATTTATCTGAAATATTTCTTTAATTCATTCAGAGCTTGTTAATTCAATATTTTGTCTAGAACCCTTTAAAAATTATGGGAATGAGCTAGTGGATTAAGATGCAATACTGCATTCCATTTGTTATTCCAACTATCCTATGTTCCAGATGTTATGGTGATTCTGATTGGCACCTCAGAAAAAAGTATCACAGGCCTCTACATAGATTGTTATGGTGTGATGTCATTAAGAAAGTATCTTAAGGGTAGGGTAGATGGATGATGGACAGATGGATGGATGGATGGATGGATATCTACAACTAATATAAGGACAATTGTGATTATAATCATGAAAAACAAAGAAGGACCTATTGGCCAAATGAGTCTGATAGGAAATTATTATTGAAACTGATTCTCTAAAGAAGGATGTTTTGAATATGAGGAATATGAGTTTTATTTGGAAACTCAAAAATCTCACAGACTAGAATCCTAAACATGAATTTAAAAAATGACTCTTGTATCTGAAAACCCTTTTGTGTAGTGATGGAAGGAGGCCTACCAGAGTGATATTAAGTTGAAACAAATGAAATGAATGGGGCCAGAGTGGTGGTGCAGGGCATAAGGTGTCTGCCTTGCACATGCTAGTTTAGGATGGACCAAGGTTCCATCCCCCAGCATCCCATAAGGCCCCCCCAAGCCAGGGGAGATTTCCGAGCGAATAGCCAGGAGTAACGCCTGAGATTCACCGGGTGTGGTCCAAAAATCACACACACACACACACACACACACACACACACACACACACAAAAGAAATTAATGAAAACTGAAGCAAAATAAG
>PVKC010053787.1:0-10079 GCA_004027635.1 Crocidura indochinensis | reverse complement strand
CAAAATTGCTCACTATATCCCATGCTAAGGTTTAGAAGCCTTCAATGCCACATCTGATAGAGGGCTCCCATACATATACCTTCTCCAGACCTGCCCTCTGCTACAGACTAGCTCTCCTCTTGGATGTTTCAGGCCCTTGCCTGCCCACACAAAGCTCCTATCCTCCATCTGGATAGATCAGATCCATCTTCTCCAGGTCTATCCATGGGGCTTCTTCCTGTCAGCTACTGAGGCCCTGCCTGATGCCTCTCTCACATCTCCTACCACCAAGGAATCCTTTGCTCCTACCATATAGGTGTTTGAGGAACCTTTCCATTCCTTTCTGCTTGTCCCCACTCCAGAACCTAATCCCCAAGTTTCTCACTGGAATGGTAGCAACAGATCTTAGGGATCTTCACCCCACTGTAGAGTAGAGTGAAGCTAGAAAAACATTTCAGGGCATAAAGAGATAACACAGTGATTAGGGGGACTTGCCTTGTATGCTTCTGACTCCAGTTCCATACCTTGTACCATGTATAGTACCCCAAACACTGCCAGTAATGATCCCTGAGCCATAGAGTCAAAAGTAAACCCTGAGCACAGTTAGTTATTGCCCAAAACCAATAATAATAATAATAATTTAAAAATAAAAATAAATAAATAAGCTCAGACCTCTCCTTGTTCAGATGTCTGATTCCAGAAAAATCAAGCTCCTTAAAGACCTTCTACAACCAAGGCCCAACATACTAAGTTCAGTAAAATACAAAACACTAAATTCTTTTTTTTTTAATTTTTATTTTTAATTATAAGAACAAGGATGCAAAGAGAGAGGACAAGGTAAAGTTACAGTGGGAGGACGATCACTCATAAACAGAATTCACTAAGTCCCCTTGCTGGTATGGAATTCAGGGATTTCAAAGTAGGTGCGGCTGCGGAGCGAAGCGGAGCGGCTGCGCTTTTTTTGGGTATGGGGCCTGGAGAGGTTATGGTCCGTAGATCGGCTTAGCAGAGAGGAGAGAAGAGGCAGAAGCATGGTCGCGGTGGTGGTCTTTATGTTTCTGGGGTCCCCAATCACACGGCTCAATTGGTCCCACGTGGGTGGAGTGAGACCATCTTACTGGTGGGGGTCCCAGTCCGTAGATCCGCTTAGCAGAGAGGAGGAGAGAAGAGCAACACTAAATTCTAATATCTGTCTCTTCCCTAAATCTCTCCCTACAGCTCAGTTGTCCCCTGTGGTCAGACCCTCCAACTCTGTTCCCACTGTAGGAATTACACACTAGATTTTTCACCTTTCTAGAATACACTTTAACCCTTTCCACTAATTACTGAAATGACCATTCTCCATGAAGCTCACCATGCTATCCTACTAACTAACTTTGAGTCTTTCTTCCTCCCACCAAAAGCAACACCTCATCCTCCTTGCCTTGCTTCCTATTACTGGCAGTGTTTGGGGTACTATACATGGTACTAGGTATGGAACTGGAGTCAGAAGCATACAAGGCAAGTCCCCCTAATCACTGTGTTATCTCTTTATGCCCTATAACACTCAATGTCTCCTGTGATGTTGCAGACAATGCTTTATTCTTCCTTTCTCTCCAAACTAGAAAGTTTGTGCTAAGAAAGCATGGCTGTGTTCCTTCTGTTGTATAACCAGTACCTAGAATAGTGGCAGGAGTGTCAGAGAGATTAAAAACAGTTAAAGGAAGAGGAGGGAATGAAGGGAATAAAAGAGGGGCCAAGTTTGTTTCTGGAGAATGGGTCAAGTGTCAGCAGAGTGAAGACTATTGGATCATGAAATCTGGAGCTCTGCTAGGAGCCAGAGGAATATATGTGAGCAACTCCTTATCAGCTTAATGCCCAGGATGAAGGAGTCCCAACTATCAACATCTCAGTAGAACATCCAGCCCATGGCAGGGCACCTTGGTTCCACCTTAGGCCCATTACAGGTACCTCAGGCTCTACCTCAGGCCCTAGCAAGTGCTGGACCCTAGAGCTGCAGGCAGCACTGCCTGGTAAATCCCTGGTAACAGTCACAGTAATTACTGGTTGTGTGCGATTAGGGGATAATTATGCTTAATAAGTCCAAAAGTAATTACTATGCAGGCTGCAGGCTGCTTTGGAAAACAGAGGCCCCTGGTGAGCAGGGCCAGGGAACTGGGAAGAGGGAGAGTGGACTTCGTGGGACATAAGGGCTGTGGTCCTTTCTCCCACAGATGTCTGTGTCCTCAGCAGCATCCCACCCCAAGCTCACTAACTTTGTGATGAGATGCTGACACTCACATAGACAGAGCCTTGATATCTAAGACTCCCATCATTCTGCATCCAACTTCAGCTCTTCCTGTCCAGACTGCCACCCCTCCTCTCACATCACATACACCCTAGTTTCTCTGTGGCCCCTAAGACCCTATGCATAGAGAAAGGCACTGAGGGTCAGAGTGTGGATAAATTACAATATTCATGTTCAGTTTCTCTGATGTCAAAATTTATTCCTGGCAGTCATGTTGAACCAGTCCAACCCATTTTCCCAGAGACCACCCCAAACCCCCATAGGTTTGGAGGTTTAAAAAGAGCAGAGGCTTGGGGCCATATTCAACCACGCTTAGGAGATCTATGCAATGTCAAGTGTAGAACCTGTGGGGCTGGAGGGATAGTAAGCAGGTACATGCCTTGTATGTGGACAACCCAAGTTCAATCTTTAACACCCCATACATCTCCCTGAGCACTGCCAGAGTGATGAGTGCTCTGCCTGAGTGAAGAGCCAGAAATAAGCCCTGAATATCACTTTTTATTTTTGCGGCCCAAAAATAAAACAAAAAGATGAACTATTGTTTGGAGATGAAGCAATAATAAACTAGGGAAGGTCTATTCCCCCCTCTCTTGGGTTTGAGCTCCATCACAAGATCCTGAGTTCAAAACAGGAAATAACCCCTGAACACCATCAGGTATGATCTACCCTCCAAAAAATAAACAAAATTGAACTTGGGCCTACTACATGCAGACCACCTGCTCCAATCTTTTTAGCTAGCTCCCTAGCCTGTGCTATTTGTTTCTTGACTCTAGAGAGAAGCAGGAATGGGCCTGGTTGCACTATGACACAGAGATAAAGGATATAATGAAGGAAAAAGATGCCTGGTTCTCCTGCCAGAAAACCCTATGACCTAGAGTAAGTCCCTTAATCCCTCTAAGCCTCTATGCTCCATCATGAAAAGAGCACATGGAAAGACAGCTCTATTTCATGATCTTTGGTTCTACTCCCTCCAGCCAAAATGGACACCTGGGACTCCAGAACTGGGTGGCCATCAGGTTGCTACATTAAATTCCAAAGGGAAGATCAACCTTCTCTCCATCGTAGGCAGTGCAGTACAGTTTCCTTTCTCCCTCGGGCATCAATCTGCCCATTAGGGGCCACTTCCTAGATTCTTTAGAGAGGGTAGTAAGAGACCCTGTGGTCTAGACACATGGTTCCGTCCTTCCTTGGCCCCAAATATGTCTCATGATTTTCAAAAGGGGAGAGGAGTAGATGTTTACAGGGCATCAACATTATTAAAATGAAAATATTTTTCCTAACTTTTCCACCATCATTTAGATTAACATTCATTTGTTTAGGGGAGTAGACCATGTAGAGGAAGTTGGGCTTCTGCCTTACACATAGGTAACTCAGGTTTGTCCCTGTCATCCCATATGGTCCCCCAATCCTACCAAGTGTGATCTTTGAGCACATAGCCAAGAGTAATCTCTGAGCACTTCCAGGTGTAGCCCCCAAACAAAAACAAACCAGAAAGATTCACTTATTTACCAATATTTCTAATAGATGATAAGGTGACATTTTGCTGTCTGATTTCTCAGTTAGCCTCTATATCGACCTTGTTACAGAAAGGGCAGTATTTTCCATATTTGATGCATTAGGAACTAAAGCCCAGCAAGGCCAGCCAAGTGAACTGATTAACAAAGGGTGAAAACAAGGTTTGAACCCAGATCTGGCTCCCACTACACTGTGACCCCTAAGATGTACTTGTTTCCACATCACTCATATATCCTATAGTATCTGGGGTATTGGATAAAGGTGTAAAGCAAACTGCAAGAGGCAAATCTTTCTCCCCCATAGCATTAGAGACAAGTGGGTATTCAGAGATTATCAAAGCCCTCTGACCCCCCACGCCCATTGGCTTTTTTTTTTGGTTAACTGTCCAATACAACTGACGCCCATGGAAAATTTTCATCAAGGTTCAAGGGGGAGGATGGTATCTGAATGAGCAAATAACACAACAGAGCAATCCTCTGCCTGAAGCAATGCAACTTGAGGACAGAGCGTGCACATGGACATAATTAAAATCACTCCTGTGCCCCAGATCACCAGATCTGCCAAGGGAAAGAACAGAATGGACTTCAGAGGACCAACAAATGGGGAATCAGGAGGCAGTATGCAGCCCCGGGCTCCCAGAGTAGCAAAACAACTGCTACTGCTGCAAAAATAACGGAACTATCCACCGGCCATAAAATCAGTTCCATGGATATGAAGAAAGCTAGAAGATGATTACTTTTTTTCTCTGAGACTATTGAAATTACACTTGATGTTGAAAAAAATAATCACTCCCTCACGAAATAAAATAAACAACAACCAAAAAAAAAAAAAAAAAACCACCAGCAATTCAGGGCAAGGTGAGGTAAACAAGAGTTGCTCCCAAACTATCATCCCACAAGCCTGAAGGAACTGACTGCTGAGCCCAGGAAATTCTGATGCAAAGTCTGGGAGGGACTCTCCCTCCAGGACATTCTGCAAACACCTTTCCAGCCTAATGTGGGTTCTGGACTGCTCTGCTGCCCAGTCAAGTTTCAGCACCAGGGACAGAGGCACCCACAGCCACACGTGAGGGCTGCTCTATTTGGTCCCATGTCCAATGGTGTGCTTGCTCGGTAACCCTTAGCAGTCCTCTTTATGGGTGAATAGGCTCCCACTCTCCCCCATTTTTTCCCTTGATCCAGAGCAGTAGGAGAGTATCTTTACATAATACACACACACACACACACACACACACACACACACACACACACACACACACACACACACACACACACACACACCATTTGGGGTTTGGGAAACATATTCAGGGCCCACCCTATAGGGAAGTGCCAGAACTGTGTCTTGGACATCTTTTTATTCTCTCTGCACCATTCTGGTCCTCACCTTCTCTCAAGCACTTTCCAGTGCTGTTTCTCCAGAATGAATCAACACCTGCTACCCACCACTTCTGGAACTTCTGCAGTCTTGCTCCTTCTTAGAGTTCCCAGGGTGCCTGACTTGTTTCTCTCTCACAGCTCCAAGTATTCTCCAGAAGTCAATCTCTTCTGGTCCTTAAACATCCTCTGAGACAGAAGTCCTGCTTCTGGGGCCCGGGAGATAGCATGGAGGTAAGGCGTTTGCCTTTCATGCAAAAGGTCATCGGTTCGAATCCCGGTGCTCCATATGGTCCCCCGTGCCTGCCAGGAGCAATTTCTGAGCATGGAGCCAGGAGTAACCCCTGAGCACTGCCGGGTGTGACCCAAAAACCAAAAAAAAAAAAAAAAAAAGAAGTCCTGCTTCTTTTCTCAGAGAGCATCAGCACCAAAGTGGAGCATCGTTGAGACAATCTCTGCTCCTAGTTCAGCCCCAGGGTTTTCTTGAGGGCCTCAGGGTGACATCATCCCAAGGGCCTGAGACACCAAGATACCAGCACCCCATCCAGGTCAGCCCCCACCTTAGTCTTAGACTTCTCACAGCCTAAGTGCATGCTCCCAGCAGAATTTTGGGGCTAGAGTTGCTATGGTAACTCTGGTACCAGCCCTTGTTATGAATTTTGCTCAGGGCACACAATGATATGACCTGGAATTAGGAACTGATCTCATCAGGAAAGGGAAGAGAGTAGACATCAGAAAGCTCTGTACAGCCAAGGCAATATTCCAGCAAGCAGTGTGACTCTGACAAGCTCTCAGCTGCCCCACTGGCCAAAGGCACACTCGTGTGAGCATAGAGAGGGTCAGATCAGACAACCTGCAAGCTCATTGGCTCAGTGGACACCTTCAAGAGAACTCTAGTGAAGTCATTAAGGCCACCATGACTTCCATCTACCAATTCCTGGTAGAAGTTAAGACATAGTCAAAAAAATCATGAAAATCTTTGGTTTAGATATCTCATATAAGACCAAAAAGCAAAAACAAGCTTATGAGGTAGAAGTAAACCAGGACTCCCTGCTGAACTGGTTTGTCCCTCCCCAGAGAGAAGTATTGGGGATGCTCTTTCACCAATTTACACCAAACAGCCCTTCCTTTGTCCCACTAATGCTCCCTCTAGAAATTTATGCTTGGGAAAATGCAGCAACAGCTGGAACACAAAGAAGCATGCCATGTTGGAAACTTTCCAAATGCCCAAATGGAGAGAAAATGGCTAAAGCAATGAGAGTTCGTGTTCCCCAGAATCATACAGTGCTAGCCATTAGCAATGATACTTCCAGAGAGTTTCTACTCACATAGGCAAACACTCACACTCTCGTGTTCAGCAGGGGGAAAAGCCCAAATGCCAAGTGGTGTGTGCTGTGTAATGTATTTTAAAGGGCATCAAAAATACTTGGTTTTGAATAAATTCTGCTTTCATTTTTGACCCCTACTTTCCCAGTCGCAACAGCTAACGTGTATTACTATATTCTAGAAAATTGGTGATACGTTTTTAGAGTGGATAATTCACTTTAACAGTTTTTGGTGTACTGTTTCTAGTCATTAGCTTGATCATGGAATTTCAGCTTTTGTGCACCTGTGGGTCATCACCATTCTGGTTGGGTCCATGGAAAAGCCACTGGAAATCACTAGCTTAAAAGGCTGAATACATGCAAAAGGTCTAGGCTCACTCTTCAATGTCACAGAGTCCCCTGAGCATCAGTCACTGAGGTTGACCCCCAAAGCACCAAACTAAGAGAATCTCCAGCAGGGGTGAGCCTCCAAATCAATATAAGACAAAAAGAAAACCAAAGAAAGCCACCATTTTAAGCAAAAATATCTTTTTCGAGGACCAAGAGAATTTCTGCTCATCAGGGAAGGGGATTATGCTTTCCTCAAACCATCTGTGCCATAGACCCTCCATTTCTCATGTGGGGGTGGGAGCAGCAGCACCTATCCTACAAATGAATGCCACACACCTTTTTTTCCACCAGATTCTTTTTTTTTTTTTTTGGCTTTTGGCTTTTGGGTCACACCCGGCAGTGCTCAGGGGTTACTCCTGGCTCCATGCTCAGAAATTGTTCCTGGCAGGCACGGGGGACCATATGGGGCTCCGGGATTCGAACCGATGATCTTTTGCATGAAAGGTAAACACCTTACCTCCATGCTATCTCCCGGGCCCTGGAGATTCTTCAGCCCTCATTATTTTAATAGAAATTTCCCAGCTCCTGAGACCATCCCTTTTCATAGCCTTTGCCACTATCTCGGGGTGCTCTTGGGAAGACATAAAACTTCTGTAATCTGGGATGAGTAGTATCTTTCCGTTAACCTATGGAAATCAATGGCCTCACCCACCTGTCTGATGACAAACATTTTTCCTTTGACAATGCCACTGTTTGGGAATCTAAAAGGTAGAGAGAGATGGAGAGGGGCAGATAAGAGAAAAATAACTACTTTGTGGGAGCTAAGATGACTACAGAGCTTCAAGACATGGAAGCCAGAGAGGGGCAGGGGAGAAGAAGAGAGAGCCCCAGGATGCAGGGAAGGAGGAACAGAGGATGTTTCTGATGTCGTCTCTCTTCCTTTTGTTTCTTCTCTCTCATCCTTGCTTCTCTTCTCCCTTCATTTTGTCTCCCTGCTTTACTTCATTATTTCCTTTACTAAGTCATTAGGTTCCTCCTTATTATTCCTTCATCCACTTACTTATGAGGTGACAGTCCTTTAGCTACTGCTCAGAATTGAGTGAGTTCTGTGCTGGATGCTGGTGACATCAATGAACAAGATTTGAGCGGGACTGATCCTTGGGGCACAACCACTTGACAGCTATATCTGTTCAGAGAATTACAGGGCCAGAGTGGGTCTGATCTTCCCTCAGGGGACACCTGGGAAGACTTCCCAGAGGAGGCACCATCTGCACCGAGGTTCATGGTATCAGGGCCCTGAACACTGTGTTTAAAGACTGGACAAGTCACAGGTCAGGAGAGATCAAGGTAATAGCATAGTCAGATGATAAGGAGATAAACGTCTTACAGGATTTAGGATTTAACATTGATAAACACTTTCCCTTCACAAGGAGAAATGAAAACTCAGTCTTACATCCTCATAGCCTGTGACTGATGGAGCTGAACTCAAAAAGGCCTTGATCTTACTTCTCAGACATAATAAAACTCAGTTTGGGGTGTTTCAGTGGTAGAGATGATGCCCCATTCAACAAGGAAAAGTTAAACACACGCACACACACACACACAGCAGCCTCAGAGCTGAGTACTTCTCCACTGCCCTCCCATGTAAGGAATCTCTCCCCAGGCAGGACAAGAGCCCTCCCACCACCTTGTGGCCATGGGAGAAGGCAAATGTTTGCCCATTTGCAGTTCCCATCATACAGACTCTGCCAGAAGAGTAAGCCCAGGGGCCGAAGAGATAGCATGGAGGTAGGGCATTTGCCTTACATCCAGAAGGACAGTGGTTGGAATCCCAGCATCCCATATGGTCCCCCATGCCTGCCAGGGGCGATTTCTAAATGCAGAGCCAGGAGTAACCCCTGAGCACTGCCGGGTGTGACCCAAAAACCAAAACAAGAAAAAGAAAAAAGAAAAGTAAGCCTGGGTGTTTCTGAAAAGCTGGACTCTCCCATGTCCCAGAGCCATGTTCAGATGGGGCACCTGCTCTTGGCACCTATGGGAGTCAACTGCTGGGGTGGTAGATGAACCAGGCAGTAGCAATTTATGCTCAGCCCAGCTCTGGCCTTCCCCATCATTCAGAGAGTGGAAACCAAAGGGCTTAGCAGAGCATCACCCCCAAAAGAACTGTGGATACAGTGCTGAGTCCCCAGCCAGGACCCATAGAACCAAACAAGTAGGATCCCTCTCCACCTCAGATATGAATAGCAACCTCATACTTCTTCCTTACTGACTGATGGTTACCTTTGGCTCAGTAAAATGTGAGGTAGCATTGGGTACCAGAAAAATAAAGGATCCTGGGCCACAGTCTGGATCTAGCCTTCCTCCACTGCCCTTTCCTTTTCTTTATGAGCAGGACCTAAACTGTAGCATCTTCTTCAATAGCTAATGAAAGAAGCACCAATGTCTCTACACAAACTAACACAAATTAAGCACCAGCTGCTCATCCAGTCAATCAGTCTATTCAGTAAATGTGCATTGATCATTTTCGCATAAGGCCCCAAAGCTGGACACACGTTGAGTTGCACCCTGGACTAGAAAGGTAGAATCTGTGCCTTCAGAGTGCAAGTGTATTGGGCTGGGTAGAGGTAAAGACCACAAAGAAAAAGGCTGAGAATCTCCCTAAAACATTACTGGGGAAGGTCTCTCTGAAGATGTGAATGCAAGAGGGAGATGCCAGAGCAGAGCAGAAAGAGCATTCTGCAGAGAGTGACATGTGGAAAGACTCAGAGGAGACTATGGCCTTGACAGGGAGAATCTTTAAACAGGAAGTGGTGGGAAAAGTGATGAGGGCTAAATTAGTGATCATGACAAGCCAGAAGTTTTGTAAAAGGAGTTTCAAGGGAGATCAAGAATGAGAATAAGATTCAAATGGATGTGGCACAAACTTGATGTGTACAAGGGTTTAACCCCTGGTACAACATGCCCATGTGATACCCTCGTAGACCCCAGCACCAACAGATCACTGAGCACTGTGTGTCCAACACAAACACTAACCATCAGGCCCACAGTGCTGAATGGCTCTGGAGTCTCTAGCACCCCAGGGTGTACTGTCCACTTAAAAAGAGGAGTTTGGGGCCGGGCGGTGGCGCTGGAGGTAAGGTGCCTGCCTTGCCTGCGCTAACCTAGGACGGACCTCAGTTCAATCCCCCGGTTCCCCATATGGTCCCCTGTTCCTGCCAGGAGCGACTTCTGAGCGAATAGCCAGGAGTAACCCCTGAGCGTCGCCGGGTG
>PVKC010053786.1:0-10076 GCA_004027635.1 Crocidura indochinensis | reverse complement strand
ACACTATCACCTTTATACTCTATGCATTGCACAATCTTCTAAAAGATTCGTGAAGACCTTTCTGAAGGTGAGTTCTGTTGTATAATGCATCTATATTTCACAAATGTAATAAAACATGCAATAGCTAAGCAACATTAATTGTAGTTCCCTACAATACAATTATAAAAAAGTTGCACATGATACAGTGGGGAAGGAAGATATAAAGCAAGAGAATGGGTGGGACTCAAATAGGTCTTACCAAGTCTCCAGGAAAAACTAGAATCCAATGAAACAGAATTTTGAGCATACTGGGCTATTCTGGAATTGGGCCAGTGCACCTGTCCAGCTAAAGGAGGTATTTCCATGAAACAATCTAGGTATAATAAGATAGTTATTTAGTAGGCACTAACAAGAGTAAATATTCTTGTGGGGAGAATGCTTGTCTTGCATGTGACCAACTCAGGTTTTATCCCTGAGTCTCATATGGTCCCCCTGAGCCCTTCCAGGAGTGATACCTGGGTACAGAGTCAGGAGTTAGCCTTGAGTACTGCCAGCTCTGCTCCCCCCCAAAAAACAAAATTTAAAATATTAGAGTAAGTCTTCTTGTTCAGGTAAGACACATGTAACAGTTTTGTCTTGAGACAATATATTCAAAGCTACAGTTAGCTACTCCTGAATTAGTTGGACCAAAAAGAGTTTACTTTAAAAAATTTCCTCATAAACCATCTGCCACATCTAAGTATCTCTATTTACTAAATTCCTTCAGCTTTATTTTTATGAGGATTATTCCACTTTCCTTTATTCAACATTCATTTTCCTTATACATTTTTTACTCAGAAAACACACATTTTTTTCCTTTCTATTCTCCTTACACATCTTTCCATGTGCATGCATTTCCTTTTATTTGTTAACAGTAACAGTTAAGGGAGATTTTCTGGCAGTTTATATTTTAAAAAGATTCTGTCCTCATTTTCTCTCATTAGTCTCAATTGAGTTTTCATGGTAAGTCAAATTACCTATAGTCAAGGTCAGTGAGCCTTTACTTTATACAGCGGCAAGTTAAGCTATAAGAGTTGACAATGCAGAGGAAAGAAAGGAAAAACTTTAGGTTGCCTGAGTTTAGTGTGAAGGTCAAATGGGCCTTTGATTTTCTTCTTTAATAATTTTGTTTAGGGGGCGGGAGAGGTAGCACCGCGGTAGGGCATTTGCCTTGCACATAAGCAACACAGGACAGGATAGATGGCGGTTCGAATCCCGGCATCCTCTATGGCCCCCTGATCCTGCCAGGGGTAATTCTAAGCACAGTGCCAGGAGTAACTCCTGAGCATGGCTGAGTGTGACAAAAAATTTTTTGTTTTTAACTTTACTTCAGTAACCACCAATTTTACTTTACGATGGAATTTTCTCAACATAGTATTTTAAACTTTATCCATTAAATGACATGAGTTAACTAATGTTTCTTTTGTTCAGATATAATTGGTGTGACATGTCTCTTTTTTCCATGAGTTTTGATACAGTATAATAAGGATTTAGACAGAAATTTTGAACCCAAGAGATAATAGAGTGGTAAAGCACTTGCCATGCATACAGTTGGATCCACACCACTTCACATGGTCCCCCAAGTACCACTAGTAGTGAACCCCAAACACAGTCTCAGGAGTAAGCTAAGAGCACCACCACATATAACCCAAAAGACAAAAATAAGAAAAAAAGAAAAAGAATGAATATATTCCCCTATTATAAATAAGAAAGAGATTTCATCCTATTATTTTTATGCTTCAATAAGCATTTTTTTCCTTTGTTCTTCATTTTTTTACTTAGCTTCATAAAATTTCACACCAATGCCTCCTACTTGATGGCCTACTTCATAATCCATTCCCATTTGCAAGATCACCCCATTACATATTTAAGGGTGTATAACTAGAAGTCTGTCTTCTGGAACTGCTTTCTGCTAAAAGAGGTGAAAGTACTACATACATATGGAAATGAACTCTCTTGTTACATATTTAATTTTTATAGAGGACAGGCAGGTGGTTTATTTGGGTTTTGAGGTTGTCAAAATTTGAAGAAAATACATCCAATAGAAAATTTGAAGGAAATACATCCAATAGATTAGGATAAGGAACTTGATTTTAAAGAGATACAGAATTGACTGGAGGAGTGAAAGACTTCTGGCCCAAGCAGTGTGCAGTGTTGGAGTGAACAGTGGTCGCTGCAAAGAATTATCTCTTTCTTTTGCACACTGCTGAACCCGTACAAGAAAGTGACAGGTTCAGTTTCTTCTGACTGCTGTAAAATTAGTAATATAAAATCCTGTCTCGAGTTAAAAGGCATGCTCCTTTGTTTAATTTTTCAGAATCAACTTTTTTTGAAGAGGAGATTTAGATCAATGATGGGTCACAAGAGAAAGATTTCATATTACAGTAGAATTGCCATTAGTTAATACCAACTCAACTATCTTTATCTTGTAAAGAATGTCTATATTGAGTTTTATATCAATGGAAGTGCTTAGAAGAAGTTTTAAAGAGGACTTGGTAAGGTTCCTTCCATTTAGATAGTAGTGAAAGGTGATCCTGTCTCAGAATTTTTTTCGTTTTTGTTTTTGTTTTTGGGTCACTCCCGGCAGTGTTCAAGGGTTATTCCTGGCTATCTGCTCAGAAATCGCTCCTGGCAGGCACGGGGGACCATATGAGTCACCGGGATTCGAACCAACACCTTTGGTCCTGGATCCACTGCTTGCAAGGCAAACGCCGCTGTACTATCTCTCCGGGCCCTGTCTCTCAGATTTTTAATAAGAGTGAGAAGTGATAACAATGTCCAGGCTAAGAAAATGTTATTGGAGTCCCATTGAACCCCCCATTATTTCACATGGGTTGGCTTAGAGAAGTCCTGGGAATTTACCTGGGACAAAGTAGGTAGCTCCTTTATCAATTAAAAAAAATAAAAATACCTTCCTGCTATATTAAGGGTTCCCTGAGGCTCAGCCATTGTTATAATCTTGTCAAAGATATGAGGCACAAGAGTGTGTGGCATCTCCCGACTTCTTATGAAGTGGTTTTGAGTTTAGGAATCACTGCATCCTTTCTAGGGCTGAGACAAATCAACTTCCCAGGACTTTTCTTTTGACATTGAGAGCAGGATCCAGCCAGACTTTTCAGATATTGAAGTTCCTTGCTTCCATGTCCTGCCTTTTCTCATTGGAGACATTCCTGGTTTGGGGTTGAGGCTGTTTGCCATTAGGGCAGGGGTGGCAAACAAGTTCGACACAAAGCCAAAAATTTAAACTTTGAGTCAGAGAGCCACACCACGCAGTGACCTGCCAAAACAGACAAACTCACATAAAAGCATATAATTATAACAATAATCTATTAAACACATATTGCATTTTGCCATTTTGAGTGAGGGTCAAAATCCTGCATTGATGGTGAGCGTGTGCTGCGTCCTCCACACCAAGAACTAATGACAAGATGTGACCCAACATGTGACACATGGGTGCCCCACTTTCTGGCCCATGCAGTTGTTTCTACATGAGACTGCTGAGAAAGTCTCTCATGTAGACATGAGACTGGATGACGCAGCCTGGGGCGGACTACGTGCTCGCAGATCTCTCCTCAGAGGTCCCTCCTCAGAAGCAGCAGAACAAAATCCAAACTTGGCAAAGAGCCACAATATACAAAATCATGAGAAGAGGCAAAGAGCCACATTCATTTTGGCCGGGAGCAGCATGCGGCTCAAGAGCTGCGTGTTCGCCACCCCTGCATTAGGGCCTCCCTGAGTTTGTAAGGTACTAGCAATAGAAACTAGCATCAGATGAGGTCTGTTCTTACAATCAGCACCTAAGACTGTTGGACTCTGTTTCCCTAGAAGAAGATTTAGAGGGCCTCATAGCTAACGTTTGAGATTTCTCTCTATTGAGACATATGGATGAACTAGTAGTACTGGTTCAGAAAGTTCAAGGAATTTCACTAGAATCAGAGAGATAGTACAGTGGGCAAGGCACTTGTTTTGCACATTGCCAATGCTGTTTTGATCCCAAACCACCACTACCACCACCACCATCACCATAACAGTGCCTCAGACACTGTCAGAAGTGGTTCCTGAGCTGAGCACCACTGAGTGGGTATGTCTCAAAAACAAAAATAAAAGAGAGAGAAAGAAAAAAGGAACGAAGGAAGGAAGGAAGAAAAGAGAAAAACAAAGATAAAGAAAGAGAGGGAAGGAGGGAATGAAGGAAGGGAAATTGGGAAGGGAGAAAGGAGGGGAAGGGAAGAGAAGAAGGAAGGGAAGAAAGGAGGGAAGGGAAGAAAGAAAGGGAGGGAGGAAGAATCAGGTAGGGAAAGGGAAGGGAGGAAAGAAAGAAGGAAGGGAGGAAAAAAGGAATGGAGGGAGGGAGGAATAAGGAAGGAAGGGAGGAATGAAAGAAGAAAAGGAAGGGAGGGAGTAAGGAAGGAAGAAAGAAAAGTAGGGAAGAGGGAAGAAGGAAGAGAAGAAAGAAGGGAGGGAGGAAGGAAGACAAAAAGGAAGGGAGGGAGGAGAGAAGAGAAGAAAGGGAGGAAGGGAGGAAATAAATAAGGAGGGAGGGAGGAAGGAAGAGAAGGAGGAAGGGAAGGAGAAAGGAAGGAAGGGAAGAAGGAAGGAAGGAAAGAATTTCATTGGACAGGTTTTCTTCAGGTGCTGAGAAAGTCTCTCATGTGGAAGTAGAAACCAGATGTTAATGGATAGAAACTGTGGCATCATCCAGAGTCTGGATTTGGCCTCTTTATTTTGTCAGTAGTCATAACTTTTCATTTTCAGGAGTGCTAACAGGTCAGGATCTACCTTTCACTGACAGGTTGCATTTTTTTTTTCTGTTTCTGTTTCAAGGATTTGTTTTCATTTGGCTTTGTCTGTTCTTTTGTCTTGTTCATTTAATTCCTGCATATGCATGAGATCATCTGACTTTTGTTTTTCTCTTTATGACCTATTTCACCTAGCTGTCTTTCCAATTTCATCCACAGTTTTACATTAATTTTGGGTAGACACATCTTTTGAACTCTCCTCTTGGTAGATGAGAAAGCCAAGCAAAGTTCAGGTTTTGATGTAAACTAGTCACGGAGCTATGATTTATTGTTATGGTCATTTACACCGTAGCATGCTCTGGTGGAGCTTGAGTCCTTATCTAACAATTTTGAGGCTGCATAATTGTTGCCACTTGCATCACTTATTCTTAAAATGCTGGAGCAAGGTTGTCCAACATGTCTGTGTCTTGACAGTAGAAGTGCAATGTTTAATATCATTGTTTATACTCTAGAAGACAGCTGAGGCCATCTCATCCACATTTCTTTGACTAAATAGCTTTGGCTTCTTTTTCTCCCTGGGCTGTCTCTGCTCCTCCCAGGACTTGCATTGCTTCCAAACAATAATGTCCTGTACATGACACTTGCCACTTGGTATTGAACGTTGCAGCTTTGAAAACAAGGGCAGGATAGGAACACGCAGTTGAGTGAATTTCCCCAAAGGATGCTGAAGGGAAAACAGCTGCCGACTTCCATTCCAATTTATCGAGCAAGGCAGTTAAAATTGTTTAGACTTTCTATTTCCTGATATCTCTGGGGAGAGGGAAGGTTATCAGAGGGGTCTGTGAGGAAAGGATGAATAAAGAGAACCCAAGAATAACACTCATCTCTTAAACTCTGACACAGATGATAATTTATCTTCTCATAGTTTTGGTTGAGTAGCTGTTCATTTCACCTGGTTTTGAAAGTATTAGCACTTAATTCCCTTCCTCTTGTTGAATAAAATGTTTTCATTTTATTCGGGTAGAAATTTGCCAGAATTGAATTGGGCAAACCAATATGGCCATCTCTATCAGGAGAAATAAGGAATATTATTACAGAATGTTTTCAGGAGGTCAATACATAAAACCAGGTGTGCATACATGAGAGCACAAAAAGACCTGATACCTTAGAATTGGATACAAAAATATTTTAAAAATACCAGTAATAATCATAAAAATTTTAATCAAAATAGACATATTCAAAATTATAATTATATTTGTCAGTTTAAATCTTGTTTCAGGGCATTAGATTAACCATGTAAGAATAGATGTGAGAAGAAAAATTAAAATGAATTGTAGGGAGCTCTGTAATATTTTTTCTGAAATGATTGTAACAAAGTAACACAAATTAGGCAGTTTAGAATAAAAAATACAGAGTCTTTTATTCTGGATTCCAAGAATCCAAAGTCAGTCTCACTACACAAATATCCAAGTGTTGGTGAGACTATGAACCCTCTACAGACTAGGAGAAAATCTATCTATGTTTCTTCCAGTTTATGATGGCTGCTGTTATCCCTTGGTTTGTGGCCATGCCATTTTAATTCTCAAAGCCAGGATCTTCAAATTTCTCTCCTGGCAATGCTCTATTTTACATTACCTCTCCAAGTAGCAGAATTCACCATTCCCTGTTATAAGGATGTGAGAGACTGTATTTAAGTAGCACTTATATATTCCAGCATATCTCCATATAAAAATCCTTATTACACTTGCAAAGACTAAAAAATACATATGTATATATTTATATACATTAGGATGTGGATTCTTCTAGGAAACTATCTTTTTCTGTCTATTATTGGAGTAAATAAGTCCCTTACTCCTTTTTACCTCTCACCAAATATCAGAAAATTATGCTGGCTTAGTTTTGAGAACACACGAACTACCTTCAGCTATCTTACTTAGCTGAAACCACTTATAATTGCTTCTCACTTTATCTCTTGGTTTATTACTTTTCTTCTCTTTAATGCATTATTTACAACAGTCAGAATATTCTTCCAAAATCTTGGTTAGTTCTTGTTGCTCTTCTTTTCGCATTTTATGTTCTTTATAACATTTACTCACCATTTGTCATATATTTATTTTATATCACAAATACTAGAATGATTTTTCTAAGAGCCTTTTGTTTTATTTCCAGCATAAAAACAATCCCCAAGGAACTAATGATACATCATAGATATTTTAATTGCTGAATTAGTGGGTAGAAGGAACATGAAAAAAATAAAAATATGATACGTAATAGACTAAGAGCACTAATATACTTGCTGTTTTGTTGTTTCAAGAAAAAACTAATTTAGAGCCATAAAATAAAAAAGCAGTTAGATGGCTTTGCTTTCAGAGTATCCAAGAGTCATGACTGGTTAGTGGACATGTTCCAGAAGTCACTTCCTCTAAAATATTTCTATCTGAACAATGTAGCTATGGACATCTAGTTCTGTTAAATGCTTTATAGTTATCATTTAAAATAATTCTCAAATATTCTTTCTGCGAGGGTGGGACCACTCAGAAACTGCAACAGAGATAAGGATAAATGCAACAGAGAAAGCTTCTAATTGAGGTCTTTCAAAATTGTAGAGATAGAAAAAGATATCTAAAGATATAGAAAAAGCAAGAGTTTTCATAGATTCGTAGAGTCAACTCTTTTAGTTAAAAAAGATAACAGAATACAGCTATCATGTTTCTCCATATTCAAATTATACCCAAAGGTTTTCTCCTGAAAGAAACTTCTGAAGAGTTAAGTCATCAAAACATATATATTCGAAGCTGCTGCATACTGATACCCATAAGATTAAGAAAAATATTATCTTTCCCCTAAGCTAGGTTTTCATTGGAGATGGGGAGAGATACTGCACCAGTGGGTCAGAGGTTCCGAGAATTCATTACCAAGATAAATAGCAAAAAAAGGGGGGGGGCGGGAATTTGGAGAGACTCCTCAGGACTTGAAACGCCTGGCAGGACAATTATTCTTTCTGGGGTCTCCAAACATCCTTGTTTGCTCAGAAAATGAGTCCTGCTTTATAAACTTTATATATTATAGCTCATCCAATAGGTTTTTTTTTTCATGACACCTCAAACATCTACCCTTTTATTTTATTGGAAATTTGTTTAAACAAAATTAAAGTGGAAGTCAGTGAGGGGTTATAGCCCTCCATCCCAATCCCAGGGTTACTGCTATTTTCCCAGCTTGGGAACCTTGAGTGAGATATTAGAATTCATTTAGTCTCAGTTTCGGTTTTTGGGCCACACCCAGTGACGCTCAGGGGTTACTCCTGGCTATACGCTCAGAAGTCGCTCCTGGCAGGCACAGGGGACCATATGGGAACCGGGGGATCGAACCGTGGTCCGTCCTAGGCAAGGCAGCAGGCACCTTACCTCCTGCGCCACCTCCCGGCTCCCTAGTCTCAGTTTCGTTGTGTAAAACAATAATAGTATTTATTAATAGTATTTACTTCATGGGCTTCTTAGATACTTTCTGCTTCAGAATTAATGCCTCCACCCCCACCCCCCGACTCAACACTTGAACTAAGTCCAGCTGAAACCTGTCTAAAGCCAATTAGATGGCGGCTTCAATCACTGACCAGCAGATGTTGATCACAGAGAATAAATAAACACATACAGACTGTACAAGTTTGAGGTTACCTGGGTTGCCATTAGTGAGCTCACAGGCAGGCCATTTATTTAGTACAATAATATTTCCCCACCTAAATTCCCAACAGGTAAGCCATTGTCTTGTTTTAAGTTGACTGAGATATTAAGGACAGATAGTAAACACATCAATATTCAATAAGACCAGAGTCAGGGTAAGGGGTTTGGGGGGTGTATTTTACATGATTTTATCAGAAGATACCTTTAATAAAGTCTGTGAGAGTTTCCTTTTCTATTTTTGCCCATGGTGCCCTTTCATCTAGACCATCAATAGTCATGTTCTCTGCTTGCCTGGTATATTTGCAAGCAGCAGATATCTGTCATCTATTCTTTCTTGGTTACACTTTTACAAACCCTTTGCATTCTAAGTCCTAAACTAAGGCCACATCCCATCCCTATCACATTTTGTTAGGAGATAATTCTCACAGAAACCAAATTTACATATCTGGGGTTGGGTCTGAGAATGTATTTGGGGTATAGGGTATCTCCTGAAGGGTGCTCAAATGATCTAGAAGGCCCTCTGGGTGATTACTGTAAGTGGTTAGATGCATAGACCTGAGGATATGGCACTGCTGAGGGCCATGTGTGTGTGAGTGTGTGTGTGTTAAGTGGATGAGGAGGGGTGAAAGAGGGCATGACTCCAGTTCATACCCAACAATATGCCACATCTTCAAAACTGTGTTGATGATGTTCAGGGGATCATTTAGTGCCAGAAATCAAACTATACTCCACCACTTATAAGGAGTAATTACTAATATCTGTCCTATTTCTCCAGCCTCCAGAGAGTATTTGTCAATATTTCTTTCAAATGACCCTTCTGCGAGTTGGTGGTGGGGATAATCCCAGGCCTTAACATTCCAATGTTTAGCATCTTGTGCCACACTTTACATTCATAATGAAACATCTGGTAGTTTAGTTTGGTTTGACTTGACGATACTTCTAAGCCTGGTTGGGGGATACAAAGGTCACATTTCACAGTGCTAAGGGCCACTAGAGTCATACTGGATGACTATTCAGGGATACCATGTGGTGCCAAGGGGGCAGACTTGAGGTCTATGCTGTCCTCAAACTATAGCACCCGGTATACCTCTCCATTTTCTCCCCTAGTGCCAAATATCCTTATAGGAAGCCCCTCATCAAATCTATCCTAGTCATATATCTTTGTATTTTGTGGGTAAATTTTCTGCCACTGTTAAGAAGATAGCCTTCATCTCCCTTTATAAATGTTTTTATCTGCTGCCACTTTTATCTTATCAGTTGCACAGTATGTCTCTGTCTTCTGCTTCTAAAGATAATTTTGCTTTGCTATATGTCATAAGTGTCATTTTAGTCATGGCTCAAAATAACAAATGCATTTGTTTACAGCCTGCAAAGAAGTCTGGCAGCACCCTGCTTAGAGAGAGCAAGAACTTGGAGCCTCTTCCTTTCAGCCCCTCCGTGCCATTAAAGGGACTTGCCACATACCATGTGAGATGCACAGACCCAGACCTGTGTAGCTGAAATTATGGGTGGGAGTGGTGGTGGGGAGTAGAGGAGAGCAAGTGTAAATGATTCCTTAAATCAAATATATCAGAATGGGAAAATGCTGTGTGATGCAGTGTGGAAAAATCGGAACAGCATGTTAGGGACATTATTCCCTACT
>PVKC010053785.1:0-10077 GCA_004027635.1 Crocidura indochinensis | reverse complement strand
GTTGGTATCCTCCTGCTTCTTTGTAAATTGGGGAGTTTTGGATGGCACAGAGGACATTGCAGATGTTGTCAAAACAGGACTTTTGTTTCCTGGAGAGAAATGTTTGCTTTTGCAGGTCTGCTAGCTTTCCCAAACTCAATTTTTAAGTTGATACCTGGGTGGAAGAGATCCAGCCAGAGAGGGTCGAGACCAGCAGCACAAAGTCTATATGCATCAAATTTTTACACTTTTTAAAAAGCATGTATTGAGGAGTGCTTTGTTTTACACAAGAGGCAACTCAGGACACAAATACATGTAAATACTACTATTCTAAATACTGCTGTTGGCAAAGATGACTTCTTAATGGTAACTCATTCACTTACTTCTGTCTGTTGGAGTAAATTCCATTTGTACATTTGAGAAAAATGCAGAGAAAAAAATGTAAGAACTTTTCCTGACAATAGAAGGTTACGAAAATATTTTTATCCCTATCAGCTCTTCTTTTTGAACCTGAGCTTTATACTTTGGAGATTATCTATATTCTGTGTTCTAGAGTGAGAGCTGAAATATGTGTTGGGGCAGATCATGCTTTTCTTTTGGAAGAAGAAACTTATATGAGCCAGTTTAATTGTAGATCAACCAGGCTTTTCAATGTTGTCTAGGAAAATTTTATGTAAATTCCTGAACCAACAAAATCATTTCAATGCATAGTTTTCAGTGTTGTGTTGAGGATTTTTCCTATTGATGTACTTGGTCACATTTGGATTTTGAGGGCCTTATTTTAGGGGAAAGCAAGGGCAGAAGTAAAATTGTATAGAATCAATCACTGAGAAACAGGAAATGGACTTTACTTATTCCTGGCTAAAAATAGATAAATTAGATGACAGCATGTTGAGATGACAGCTCTGAGTTACTTCTTTACCCAGAAAAATGACACTATCTTCACACAGCATCAAGGTGAATGCCGCCTTGCCCAAAGGGAGAGAGACCAACAGCTAACCAGCTTCC
This sequence comes from Crocidura indochinensis, assembly GCA_004027635.1. NCBI lineage: Eukaryota > Metazoa > Chordata > Mammalia > Eulipotyphla > Soricidae > Crocidura > Crocidura indochinensis. The sequence goes on along the minus strand of PVKC010053785.1, from coordinate 9,090 downwards.
CTCTGCATCCTGCCAGGGGTCTTCCTCGATGAGCAGGTAAACTCTGCTCTGCTCCATGGTTGTGCACTTCTCCTAGTCAATGAACCCCAGCAATGCATGTAGAAAACACTATACTGTAAGTGTGACAATGGGGAAACAATGCAGATATCCACTATGCTTAACGAATGAAGATTGTAGCTCTGAAGACCCAATAAGTACCAACCACCTGTACATCCTCTCAGATAAGGACTCCAAAGAAGATGAAGGATGTTCAAAAAAATTCAAAGAAAGCATGGAACGAACTGAACAATTCATACAGTGTCACAGAGGCTATATTTTCCTGAGAAATGTTCCTCAAAACCCAGGGCAATGCCAAAAACAGTCTAGGTATTTTATACTTACCTTTTCTCAGAGGAAAGAAAAAAAAAACTCAATTAGTTTAGAACTACTGATTCACTTGATTTTATTTAATAGATATGGTATTTACCTAAATAAATTTGTTTTTCAAGATTCATAATCACTGTTGTTAATGTCTTGTCTTAGTAGTAAGAGAGTTTAAGTATATAATATAATAGTGGGTAGAGGAGGATCTGAACTAGTGAGTGTTTCTTGCATACTATTCTGGCACAGGAAAGACACACAACTCTAGAGTAGGAAAAGATGTCTATGAGAAGAAAAAAGATTCATTTTTCATGTAGGAAAGCTTGGGCATAAATCCTTGAAAGATGGCAGCATTCTGAGGATCAAAAGACAATGACCTAAAAAGAAAAATAATGCACTTAATATTAGTGATACTTTTAGAGTTCATTCAATCATTCCATTCCTTCAATAAAATTTACCTTCAATGTCTTTATTTAATTAATGTTTTTGGAAAGGTACCCTGCTACATATATGGATATAATTGTAAAGAAGACACTGTTACAACATTGACAAGTTATCATACAAAATGGGAGCAGTGTTTCAGAAAATGTCAGCTGGTTAATGAAACAAAAACAATCAAAACAAATGTTCTTTGAGGTTTCCCAGGAATACTTGGTGAAAGAAGCCATGGTTGTTGTAGCCTGTCAGAAACATGAATTAATTAATATATTAAAGAAAAAGCTAACCCTGGAAAACTAGAGATTATGTAGACATGTGAGATGCCTAGGGCATAACAAGAACTTAAAAAAAAATAATGGAGTCGAAGCAATGTCACAGTGTATAAGCAACTCCATACAAAAATGATTAGAAGAGATGACCAGAAATTTCTCCAAAGGAGAAATACAGGTGGTCAAAAGGCTCCTGTATAAAATGTTTTACATCATTAATCATCAAAAATGCAAATCAAAATAATGATATAGCATCTCACACCACAGAGACTGACACACATCAAGAACAAGACGTATCAGTGCTGATTTCTCTGGAGGGAGAAAGGAACTCTCATTCATTGCTGGTGGGAATGTTGATTGATTGATTCATTCTTTCTGGAAAACAATATGGTCATTCTTCATAAAACTAGATATTGAACTACCATGTGACCCAGAAATATCACTCCTGTAAATATACCCTAGGGACACAAAAACACAATACAGTATAGGCAGCTGCTCTTTTATTTTTATTGCAGCATGATTTACAATACTCAGAATTTGGAAACAATCCAAATGCCTAAGAACAATGAGTAGATAAAGAAACTGGTACATTTACACAATGAAATACTATGCAGTTGTTGGGGAAAATGAAGTAATGAAATTTGCTTATACTTGGATAGACATGGAAAGCATCAGGCTGAGTGAAATGAGTCAGGGGAAAAGGACCAGACATAGAATGATTCCAGTCACCTAAGGAATATAAAAAAGAAATCAATAGTAGAAGAATATTACCCAAAGTCAATATATATCATGGAATGGAGGAGTGCAGTTAGGACATAGAAGGGAATACTATGACAATAATAGTTGAAAATGGCTACTATGAATAAGACCTGGATGCCAAAGGATGCTATGGTTTGAAAACCTATTAGGAAAAGAGGATAGAGAATGTATAAACTGTCTAAAGGAAAGCAAAACTTCCTAGCATGTATCAGTGAGTATGCACTCACTAATGATGCATACAGTTGCTCTTTACTAGATTAAAAATATGTTTACTCTTATTTGCTATGGGATTTTTATACATTTTCAACTATGAGTTAGTATCTAGTTTACATTGATTAATATACACTTAACAATCAATCATCACAAATTGATTTATTTTGAGAGTTCCATCCCTTTATGTATTATTAAACCAAGAAATATAAAATAAATTTGTTGCATGCCTGCCAAGGAACAGAATTAGTTATGAGATGATACCTGGGGATAGTGGTGAGAGGAGAAAGACACTGGTGGTGGAACTGGCGTTGAATTATTGCATATCTGAAACAACTCTATTATGAACAACTTTATAAGTCATAGTGTCTTAATAAAATTTTTAAAGACTTTCCAAATGTGCAAATCATAAAAAGATCATTATCCCACAGCGTTTATAAACTAGTGATATGGCTTATATATGTGCAAATAAATGGTCTCACTACAGATCTTATGAAAATAAACATTGCAGGAGACCCAAAGTAATAATCCAGTGGGTAGAGTGTTGCCTTCATGCAGCCAACCCAGGTTCAACTTCTGGCATCTTATATAGTCCCTCAAACCTTGCCAAGAATGATTTCTGAGAACCTTAGACGTGTACCCACCCACCCCCCAAAAAAAGAAATATTGCAGAGTAAGATGATAGAAAATAACTGGGTAAAAAGATAAAATGAGTGTTATTTAGAAAAGGATGATCTAATAAGTTGCTTTGAATTCAACTTAACTTGACATTTAAATGAAAGGAAGGAAAAAATTAAAACAGATCAACAATTGAGATGGGTGGGGATAGTTTCAAAGGGACTGATACAGGGAGTCCACTGGGAGAATAGATGTGGCTCTGCAATTTTGTACACAATAATCTAGTATTAGCAGTATTGCAAACTACTAAATCTCAATTAATTTTTGAAAAACATACACACCTGGGAGAATATGTGGCTTGGACATTCTTTTCAGATTAGTTGTGAAAGTAGGCTGTATGATTGCAAAAAATGTCGGACATGGTCAGGGACTTCTGGACCTTCTGGTGGTTTAGAGGAGAGATTTTAGAGGAATATACCTGTCCTTATTCTGAGATGACCCCAGAGTTCTGCTACAGAGCCGTTCACCATTCACTGACAATTCAGTGGCTTGGCATTCTTTTTGTCATTAGTTGTGGGGCTGGACAGTTTCTATGCTAGAAAATTTCAAGTAGACAATCTGGTCTGAGAGCTTTGGGGTTTCCTTGGAATAGGAGCAAGCAGATTTCCATCTTTCCTAGAAGTTCAGCAACCTCCACACCTAATATCATTCACCATAGAAACAGTCCAACTGCATAACTAACCTTAAAAGAGCACTAAGCTGGGTTGGAGCAATGGCGCAGTAGTAGGGTGTTTGCCTTGCACGCGGCTGACCTAGGACAGACCGCGGTTCGATCCCTCAGTGTTTTATATGGTGCCCCAAGCCAGGAGAATTTCTGAGCACATAGCCAGGAGTAACTCCTGAGCATCACCGGATATGGCCCACCCACCTGCCAAAAAAAAGAACACTAAGCTGCTGAATCATCCCATGTCTGGGCTGAGAAATATGGAAACTTCTCAGAATGAAGGCAGACAGATCCGCCCCACCAACCCCTGCTGAAAGGCCCAACAGCTCCTGACCACACCAGACATTTTTTGGTATAGAAATGGCTCAACTCCACAAATTTGCACTTCATCAAAATGACATGTCACCAATTTCCCCATCTTCTGGAGAACACAGACACATAAGCAACTGAGCGACACTTTCAAACTTCAGAGTATTAAGAGCTGAATAGGAGCACACCAAATTTAATAGGAAAGTGTGTAAAAGGCTGCCAAGCTCAATGGACTTACATAAACAATAACACAGAAGGCCCAAGAAGCACCAATGAGCTGAGTGAATCTTTAATGACTTTAGTAACAGCATTGAGATACAACAATGTTCACATATTGACTTTTATTAATCTATCTTCTGATAATTCTATTTGCCATTTTACTATAACAAGCAACATGAAGTAAATCTGTGCCTCTGTAAGTGGTAGGGTTATTTGCTAGGTGAGAAACTGAGGACACACTGAAGATCACACTGGTTGTGGGATTGGTGTTGTAACATTGAGTGCGTAAAACAGATGTCTTATAAGTAACCATAAATCATAGTGTTATAATAAATTAAATAATAATACATTAAAATAAGCTCTTAGTTATTAAAACACATCCAGAGAGAGTTTCTAAGCATAGGGAGAGCAAAAGCAAAGGTTCTGAAAAATGCAAGGATAAACAGGATGGCGGTCAGGGGCTAGAATAGAAAGACAAAAAAAAAAAAGAGAGAGAGAGAAGGTTAAATATAAATAGGCAGTGACAAGATCACAATAAACTTTGAGACTGTTTTTAAAACAAAATACTTAGAAGGTCATCCTAACTCTTCAGTGTTTCTATTATTAAAATATTTTTTCACATAAGGTTGAATATTCTTCATATAGCTAAAAAATGCTGAAGATAAAATGTAGATACATATATAATATACTACCTTCATATTTAACTGTATATAAATAAATTTGTAAACATAGAGAAAACCTTTTATTATACCACAATCTTACTCAAACTTGATCATTTCTTTATAAAATGTGTTTAAATCATTGTGTTTTATGTGTATTTTAAAATATTATGTGAGCATTTTTCATTTTTTTAACTTTATTTTTAGTACATTTTATTTATGGGTCACTTAAGAAAAAGTACTTAGAAATCTCAGAACTTCAACTTAAGAGTTTAAAAGAGATCCTGACTGGTATAAAGTGGTCTCATGAGATTGATTATAGTAAAATATAAGATTTTATTTTAAGGATGATTAGAATTTATTTAAATTTTGGACAGGTTACTGATAGGCTCAAATATCTATCTGATTGTTCAGCAGAAATTTGATTATAAGACTAAAATAGACAAACCTAAAAGATAAAGAACAAAATGATAGAGGTTATTGCAATAGAATAGGTCTGAGTTGACTTAGCTTATCCTAGCACAATGTTAGAGGATATTGTTGAAAGTATCAGATTTAGGTCTGATATCTGAACTAAGCAGATAGGTGGTGATACAACCTATTAAGAAGAGAAAATAAATTTGGAATCGTTCCTAGGTACTATCAACCCTTTCTTCATGAGAAATAAAGCTCATGAGTCAAATCTTCCACTTCCAAAAGAAGTAATAAAGATTAATAAAAAGGGACCAGAGAGATAGCATAAAGGTATGGCATTTGCCTTGCATGCAAGAGGATTTGTGGTTTGAATCCTGACATCCCATGTGGTCACCTGAGCCTGCCAGGAGCAATTTCAGAGCATAGAGCCAGAAGTAACCCCTGAGAGCTGCCTGGTGGGACCCAAAACCAAAACCAAAAAAAAAAATTAATAAAAAGATATTTGTTTAAAATTTGTGAAATAAATTTTATGTAATAAAAATTTAACTATATTTTAAATTTATAGAAAATGTTTGAAGTAAATACAAAATTAAAACAGTATTATCATTAATTAAAGATTTAATGGATAATTTTGTTTTGTTTTGAATAATTTCTGTAATGATTGTTTTGCAATGAGTATTCACTATTTATACATTCATAAATAAACTTCTATACAGAAAAACTATCTTAATCTCAGAAGCACTAAACATTGTATATGTACTTGAGCCAATCTTTATTGAGTTATCTTTCACTGAAAATCTAAATCAGTGGGAAAAACTTAATATTTCAAGCATAATTTTCATTCAATAAAGCTAAGACATTTATACTCTAATGCAAAAATTTTTTCTGCTAGAATATATTGTCTAAATATTTTTGTATTTTTTGTTATGAGATCAAAGATATTTTGTCTAAATATTTTTGCTTTGCTTTTGAGTCACACCTGGAGTTCCTCAGAACTTACTCCTGACACTGCACTCAGGAATCACCCCTGGTAATACTCAAGGGATCATATGGGATGTTGGGGATTAAAACTGGATTGGCTCTATGCAAGACAAGCAATCTACCTGCTGTACTATCTCTCTGGCCCCTTTTTCTACATTTTTAATGGAAACTTATCATAATTTATAACTATATAGCCATATCTAATTATAATTTATTTAAGAGTCCTTAAGTTCAGAGATTCTGTAAGCCCCTTATTAGCACATTCCCAAGGAACACAAAGCTGATTTCAAAATTGGCCTCTTCTTTCTGGTAACCTTGTGCTTAAGGAGTAAATTTTACACAACTTTTGGAGACTAATGGAATATGTATCCATAAAGTTACTCATGTGATATTTTATTAAATAGGGAACAGGAAGTGTCTTCTCTTGGAGAATGTATTTTCCAGTAAGTATAATACATCATGTTTGATTAGCAACTAAACAAACACTTTGATCTGTATAGTTGCTATGTTCAGAGGTCAAAATAAGATGAAAAAGAAAATTCCGTTTCTACACAATCATGGCACTTGCTTTGTTTCTTTTTGCCTTTAATGGGAATATTGATCCAGGCTTTTTGGAAGTCAGCATGGTCATTACTCAGAAAACTAACAATTGAGCTGCCAGACAACCCAGCAATCCCATTTCTCAGAATATACTCCCAGGGTTCATAACCACAATCTAGAAAAGATATTCTATCTTTCCATGTTTATTCACAATAACTAAAATATAAAAGCAACCCAACTACCCAAGAACAGATTACTGGATAAAGGAAATATGGTACCTATACACAATATAATACAAGTCTGCAGTAAGAAAAGATAAAGTCATATAATTTACTGCTATGTCAATGCGTCTGGAGAGTATAATGTTGAGTGAAGTTAGTCCTAGGGAGAGACAAAGAATAATCTTTCTCATATGTCAGACATAAAGAAACTTTGTAAAGCAATAACAAAACCCAAAATGCAATAGAAATGAGAAGCAGGGGAACTATTTGTCACCAGGAAGTTTGCCACTGAGCTGAGGTGTGGGGGATAAATTAGGGAAGGGAACACTAGGACAATATGGAGAGAGTAGTGTCAATAAAAGAGGCAGGATGGGGAACAAGAGAGAAACTGGGGTTATTGATAGAGGAAAGTTGATATTGGTGAAAAGATTGGTGTTGGAACACTGTATGCCTGAAAATTGAGTAACTTTTTAACAGTAACTCATGGTGATTAAAATGTTATTAATCACTTTTATAGTTTCAAAATGATTAATATTATTCTACTTTAAAGTCAATAAGACATAGATTATTTTTAAAATTACCTCTTACAAGAACTGGAGCGGTAGCACAGGGTGTAAGGCATCTCTCTGCCTTGTACACGCTAGCCTAGGATGGACCATGGTTCAATCCCCTGGTGTCCCATAAGGTCCCCCAAGCCAGGAGTGATTTCTGAGTGCATAGCCAGGAGCAACCCCTGATCATCACTGGCTGTGGCCGAAAAACAAAAAATTACCTCTTACAGCCCTATGAGAATTTGGGGAATCAGGAAATATGATCCTCACCTAGATATTTCAATAGACTTAGTCAGTAAACAATATTTAAGGCTTATTGGTGTAAAAAGCATTTCTTAACACATCTTTTTTGTTCTTAACAGTTTCACTTCTAGATATTCACTTCTAGATATTTTTGGGTTGTGTAAAAGAACCAATAGTCTTAATTGAAAATATATAAAAGATAGATATTTTAATTATTTAATTTATTATAAATGTTAAGGTATGCCACACTTCGGGTGGAACCTGTCCTCCTGGAGCTAAAACTGCATGTTCTAATCTAGTTTATCAATGTGGGACCTCAGACCCTTTAGCTGTGCCACCATCCTCTTCCCAAGTACCTGGTTGAGAAAGTTCTGATTGCCACTTCTGATGTGTCTCCCTTTGGTCCCAGGCATGCCCCACTGTGGGTTGACCTGCAATCTAGAGCTGAAACTGTATGTTCCAGCTGCCAAAGTGGATCTCCAGCTCCTTTACTTAGCACATCCATATGAAGATATTCTAATATATTCTCCTCATTTTGGGAAAGTGGACTATAGCACTTCTATCATTCAGATAATATACTGCTTCAAAAGTCAGCCAATGCAACAGAGTAACTAGTTGACAATTTTTCTTTTTTATTAATATCTTTATTTAAACACCTTGATTACAAACATGATTGTAGTTGGGCCTCGGTCAAAGAACACCCCCTTCACCAGTGCAGCATACTCAAATACCCCTACTTAAAAATATAACCTAAAATGTAGATTTATTTATTAGTCGTCATTTGGTAGAAACAATTAAACAGATCACTTCTCAAGTAACAGAGAATCTGAAATCAATCTGTAACCCCTGAAGTCCCCCATGCAAAGAACAATGGGGAAACTAAGAAGTCAACTGCAGTTGCTGATAGGGTGAGAAATCTAGGCAAATCTGCAAGCCCAGCAAAATGCTTGAGCCTGGTTGATCAGGTCTTATAATCAATACACACTGAGTTGGCAATAGAAATCAAGGAAGAAATTGTCAGAAAAAAAATAAGCAATAAATAGATGAGAAATTCAACCAACTCAAAGAACTCTTTCAGAAAATGACAGAAAACACATGAATGGGATTTAGAGAGCTATTGTACATGTTAGCAAGTCAGATCAACAGAATCGCCCAGGGAAAGAACCTAACAGAAAAATCTGAAGACAAATTAAAAGTCGGCACTGATAAAAAAAAAGTTGAAAAAGAGAAGAAAGAAAAAATAATGGAAGAAATTGTAACGTACTAAATATAAAAATAAATATGAGTAAACCTAATTTCAAATTATAGGAATACCAGAAGGTGAAGAAAAAGGAAGGGTGAAGAATAAGTTGTGTGAGAGATAATAGCAGAGAACTTCCATGACTCTGGAAAGAAGCAGTTATGCAAATTCAAGAGGACAACACTACAACATATTGTAATAAAAATGGTAAAAACCTGAGAGAAATAGACTTCTTAAAGCAGGAAGGAAGAATAAAAACCTTAAATATAAAGAAAAGAACATAAGAATACACCAGATCTCACATATGAAATGGTCCAGGCAAGAATAAAATAATA
>PVKC010053784.1:0-10088 GCA_004027635.1 Crocidura indochinensis | reverse complement strand
AGTTTTACAAACATATTCCATATTTCCATTTTAAGTTCCTTATCTGAGATATTAAGCAGAGGGTTGGGATTTTTAAGATCATCCAAAGCATCATCCTCATTCTCAGTGCATAGTGTTTGCCTACGAGCTTTCCGCATTGTCACGCCAGTAGTGTGGTTTTTCCTGCGTGTTGTGATGGGGTTTATTGGTTAGAAAGAGTTCGCGCAGTTCACAGTTCCCCCAGCTCTCCAATTGGGAATCTCCTTAGCCAGCCGGTTCTTACTCACTGATTAGTCAGCTGGCAGCCCCAGCTTGCAGCGACCTCTGGATTCACTTCTCAGGGCTCTGTTCTTTGGGGGGAGCTCCAAGAATTGAGCAAAGAAAGCAGCAGAGAAAGAGAGTCCCCACAGTTCACAGTTCCCCCAGTAGGACGCAGTAGGGTGGAGTCTAGCAATTTCTGAGCATGGAGCCAGGAGTAACCCCTGAGCACTGCCAGGTGTGACCCAAAAACCAAAAAAAAAAAAAAAAAAAAAAAGATCTGTGCTGTGGTAAGTTTACTGGGGAGTAAATCCTTCTCCCCTGGTAACCTCAGTTCTATTAGTCAAGTTCTGTTGTCTTTTGCCATTTGTTATTAACTTGCTAAATTTCTTTACTATTTATGAGAAATATTTCTGTATTTTTTCTTTCTGACTGACTTTAACCAACATAACACCATCTAGCTACATACTCATAATGGAAATTAACTTTTATCTTTTCTTACAGTTGGTGGCATTCCACTGTGTATATCTATTAACTATATACTTACCACATATACTATATCAATCGTATATATTATCTTATGTTAGAATTGTTATTAGTGACTATACTACACACAATAACTAAATGTTATGAAATTTCACAGGCTAGATTTTCTAAAAGAATCAGAGAATATGATCCAAACTCATTTATTCCATTCTGTTAACAATTTAATAAATATCTGCTACCTGAATTGTATTATTTTTGAAATGTACTAAAAATCAGTGAAATTAACCCTTATTGTGTGCCTGCTAAGAAGGCAGGCTTAGGGGAGGGTAGGAAATAGGTGATAATGATGGAGGGAATGTTACTCTGGTAATGGGATTAGAGTTCAAATGTGTAATGTCAGAAACAACTGTATTATGGGCAAGTTTTTAAACCATGGTGTTTAAATAAAGTAATAAAATTTCTTACATGTGATAAGTGTTAACAACTGTTCAAGATTTATATATGGACTTTCAAAGTAAGGTAAACTGTTATTTATTACAATATATCAGGTAGTGAATATACATTAAAATTATAATGTATAGAAACCAGAGAGATAGTATAGTGAGTGAGGTTCTTGCCTTAAACAGGGCCAAACCAGGGTCCATCACCCGTATACTATATGGTACCCTGCATACCACCATAAATGATCCTTGAACACAGATCCAGGCAGAGGAGGGGGTAGCCCAAATGCATATGTATATGTTTATATACACAGAGATAATAACAAGAGAGATTATCTAAAGGTAATAGTAATTAAATCAAGCACCATAAGATAAGTAACTATAACAGACAAATTTTCATTTGATGCATGTCAACCATATTTGTTAAAATTCTTATTCTATATTGAAATGTCAATAAACTAGGTCTCAGTTATGAATCTTATGATTGATTAGAATATCTTCCTATGTTTTTTTTAAGATAAAAACTCCTGTTCTCCTACAAGCCAGTACTCCAGCATCAACAGCAATGGCCATTATCCAGTCCTTTACACAGGAAGCTTCCAGTCTAGCTAACCAAACTCAAAAATATGCAAGCTATCAGGATCGTTTTAATGATTCCCAGTATCACGTCCGCCCCTTTAAGATAGAGGAGATTACACAAACAATGCTTTCAGAGATCTATGACATTGAATATGACTTAGCCTTAAGAAAATTATTATGGGATGCTCAAGACGAATGGAGAGTCCTCTTTCAAGAGTGGAGGAATAGTGTTCTTCACAGTGTTGATATAGATACAATACAGAAACATGTTTCAAAATGGAAGCACATTGTCTTTGTGTTAGAAAAAGGTAAAAGTGTATGGTTTTCTACCTCGGATCAAATGCAAGATGACTTCTGGTCTAATAAGATTACTGTCCTTGGCCTTGTTTCTTTACCCCATTTTAGGAGTTGACCATAATGCCTTGAGAAACAAAAAATTCAGTGTAAGAAATATTTTCTGAAGAGAGAAATCAGAATTTTAAAAAATGATTTTTATTTTTAAGTATACCAATTTTTTTTTGGTTTTTGAGTCACAAATATTGATGCTCAGGGTTTATTAGTGTCTCTATACTCAGGGGTCACTTCTGGAAGATTTTAGTGACTCCTATAGGACATCAAAGATTGAACTCAGGAAGACAATGTACAAAGCAAGTACCCTGCTTGTTGCACTATTACTCCAACTCTATAACAATTTTTGTATCCTTTAAAAGTTGGTTCCAATAGTTTAACCCCAGACACTTCCCTATGATTTTGGATTTTTTTTGTAGAGTCTCATACTTTGACAGAAAGGGCCCATCTCCATTTCTTTACTCAAATCCTCAAAAGTTGGAGCAAGGCAGGAGGAGCTGCTCCCTGATGTGCTCAGGAAGTCCTGGGAACCCTTCCCATAAGTTGTTCTGGTTATGTGGGCCTGAAAGTCCAGTGGTACATGCCCAGGAAGGAGTGCTACTGGGGCCTAGAAATATTGGGGTCTCCAGAGTCACTCCAAAAGTGCTTGCATGATAGGGAGGCAAAGAGTGCCAGGACCCAGTTTCCAAACTGCAGGTCTAGCAATTGCCAGAGAAGTGTTCCAGTCATTTGATTATCTCTCTTTGGCCCCCCTTTTTGTTATTTTAATCCTTTATACTTCATTTATACAGCTATATAGCTATAATTTGGCTTAATTTTTATTATTTCATTATTGATGTGGGGAACATACACAGAAGTGCTCAAATCTTGTGTTAAAGGTACATTTGTGAGGGTAGGATGCAAGGTGGGGGGGCACATGCTACCAGGGATAGAACTTAGAGCATTCATGTGCAAAGCTTATTCTCAACCAATTGATTCCCACTATGTATATTTAAAGTATACAAGATGGACCAAAAAGATAGTACTGTCGGTAAGATAGTTGCCTTACATGCAGATGACACCAATTTTATTCCCAGAACCACATGCAGTCACAAGCACTGTCAAGAGTAAACCCTGAGTGAAGTCATGGAGAAGTCCTGAGCACAGCTGGGTATGGCTCTAAACCAAACCAAGGTCAAAATAAAGAAGTAAATTAATAAATAATTCAAGAAATGTAACAAATATCACAAAAAGTTTACAAAAAAGAAACAATGGAACAAATTGTCATAGTCATTTATAATGATCTTAACAAACAATATAAAAATCATTCTGTATATTAATTTCTCAATTTTTGATCATAGTGTTTCTATTTTATCATGTATCAATACAGATAAAGTAACAAGTTGACATTTTTATTTTTTCAGTTTTCAAGATAAAATCTTATTCTCTGCCAAAATACACACTTGCAAAATTTGATTATTTTGCATTATGTAATCAGTTATTGAAGAACAACCTAATTATTCAGTACATATCAGGTATTCAAGGATATTAAAGTACTTTTCAGTGCTCTACATCCCCCAACATTAATGATTTTTCTTCCCACAACCCTGTAATTAACTAAATAAAAATGTGCCAAATATTGAATGAACCTGTACTTGTTTAGATTTGTGTACTCTAAAAAATAAAGAAAGAAAGAAAGATTTTCTATACTCTATCTCTGCTATTGATCAATGCCAGAGGACAAATGCTAATCTATAATGAAGTTTGTATTTTTTTTTTTGGTTTTTGGGCCACACCCGGTGACGCTTAGGGGTTACTCCTGGCTATGTGCTCAGAAGTTGCTCCTGGCTTGAGGGACCATATGGGAAACCGGGGGATCGAACCGTGGTCTGTTCTAGGCTAGCGCAGGCAAGGCAGGCACCTTACCTCCAGCGCCACCGCCCGGCCCCAAAGTTTGTATTTTTTTTCCATTTTCTTTTTTTAAGCAACAAAGTACGTTTTTGAGAGCTTATACACTTATAACACTGTATATTTATGAATTTTAGATATTCTGTGTTGCCACACCACACTAACCATCAAGCTACTAATATAATTTCGACATAATATAACAGAATCCTTCAACCCCCAGCCCTACATGGTGTTCTTGATTTTATGGTCAATTAGAAGGATTTGCTTTCTTTATAAACTGTCCTTGACCTGCTTTGATATTTACACATATAAGACCTATAAACAAAGTCATGTAGTATTTGTCTTTGTTCCCTAGACTTGTTAAGCTTTGCATAATAACATGATTCAGTTTTATTCAAAGTTTGTATTTTTATATGTTTACTATACTTTTGTATTGAAATTATTTATGAAATTATAGTTCCAATTACCCATTGGTATCATTTCTTACTGAGAAGAACGTAAAAGTCTCACACCTCTAGAAAGTGTATAGAGAAGTCTGTATAGTTGTGTACTTATTTGTCTATAAACCTTCCTCACAATGAAGATCCATAATACTACAGGGGTGTCAGCTTATGCCTAACTATCTTTCTTTATTTCAATCAATTATTCTATAGTTAATGTTGCAATAATTTTAATTCAGGCTAATAATAAATGAACTATAGTATATTAAATAGTAAAAGTGTTGACAACTATGTCATGAGATATGTCAAAAGTCCATTGTCTTTGTACAGGTTTACCTAGAAACAACATGGTAATACATTTGAAACAGTCAGTGATGGAGCTTAAACAAGAGCTACCTATTATCATAGCCCTGGAAAACCCCTATCTCATGCCAAGGCATTGGGAACGACTTCAAATGATTACTGGAAAGACAGTCAAATTTGATAAAAATTGTACAATAGAGAATCTTGTAGAACTGAAGGTAAATAAAAGCAATTTCAAAAAATTGAGGTCTTACGAGATATTATATACAGGTAAGGTGCTTTACACACAGTTTAACTAGGCTCTACCTAGTCCAGCACCCCATGTGCTCCCTTAAGCCCTTGTAGGAGTGACCCCTGAACAAAGAGACAGGAGTAACCTGAGCACTGCTGGGTAGTAGCCCAAGACCAAACAAAAAATTAGTAACTGAAAGCATGAAATACCAAAGGAGCTAATTTAAGAGGCAAGTATATCTATAGAGAATACAACTAAAAAAAATACAACTAGATGAGAAACTCAATAGAATATCTGAAAAAGTAGTTGATAGGTGATAAATGAATAAATTCTATAGTAAATTAGTATTTTCTATTGGTAAGAAGCTACATGATTCATTATGCTATCATTACACAGGTGATTGACAAATTGTACTATTAACTTTCTTGTATAAATGAAATTGATGTTTTATCATTTGTCCATATATAGCACTTTCAGCACATTTCAGGAAATGTGTTTTTGGAAATATAAAAGTCAAAAGTGGGTCAATTTTTTAAGTAAAAAGGTCAAACTACTACATTTTTACTTGAATTTTTTCTTATTGAATTAACACTTGTTGGCAAGACTGAATATGTTTTGGAGCACAATTTACCTTCTTTAAAATGTATATTACCATGAGGCCAGAAAGATAGCATGTCTTTTCAGATTATCAGTTCCATTTCTTGACATAGAAACCCAGGAGTGGAATTACTATACTATTTCCACAGAGGCTGTATCAACAATGTGTGAGGATTCCTCTTTCTCCATATACCCTCCTCCTTCTCCACCCCACTACCAGCCCATTATTTATGATGTTTTAATCTAGGTCATTTTCACAGGATAGAGGTGACATCTCATTGTGCTTTTAAATTGTGTTTCCCTTACTTGGTGGTGAAAAACAGTTTTTCATGTGTTGTGGTCCTCTATATCTTTTGGGAGAAGTGTACACTCAGCATTATTTCCCATTTTTGATGGGGTTGTTTGCTTCTCTTTTGTTTTTTTTTTTTTTTGGTTTTGTTTTTATTTTATTTTATTTTTTTGTTTTGTTTTGGGGCCACACCTGGTTATGTGCTTTGAAATCGCCCCAGGGTTGGGGGAATATATGGGAAGCCAAGGGATGAAACCGAGGTCCGTCCTAGGTTAGCACTTGCAAGGCAAAAACCCTACTGCTTTCGTCACCACTCCAGCCCCTGTTTGCTTTCTTTTGTAAATTTTATTTATCGTGCAAAGTAAACCTTTGTCAGATGAAAAGTATATTAACTTATTTCTCATTCAATAGAATATTTTCCTACTTTAAAGATAGTTTCTTTTACTGTACAGAAGTTTTTTAATTTTATATAATTCCACTATTTAGTTTTTGCTTTTTCCCTGTTGCTTGTATTTGAATCCTCCAAGATATCAAGTGTTATTCTCAAGCAAATACATTAAAAGATTCTTAGAACAGGACTACTAATACTTGGTAGTCAACAATTCTTTGATTTACCATTTAATATTTTTATTTAAAAATTATTTCCATAATTTTCTATGCTTTATTTTCTTGACTAGATACAATGAACTTTATTAAATCTTCATCTTTCCATGGTTGACAGTATGTAATATAGTCAATAATAGTATTTTGTATCTGTGACTTTCTACATTTAGTAGAAATATTGAACAATTTGGCCAAGTCTATTTGCATAAGAAATGGGTTACAAACTAAAAATATTTTTAATATAAGACTTTTAAATGATAGAATTGATTTTTAAACTAGGATATTTTAGAAGGCCAGGGAGATAACTGAAAGGTCAGAAACATGTATGTACAAACACCTGAGTTTGATCTTTAGCCCTGAATGACCTCCTGAACATAACTACATGGGCACTAGTGGCCCCTGGTACTGATGAACCTAGCAGTGCCACATCACCAGGTCCTAACATTGAACCTTCTCGTTCACTTGTCCCAGTGTCACTGGAGTGGTCCCTAAATTCCCTGAGCAATTCCTAAGTGAAGAGCCATTCATAACCCCTGAGTGCTTCTGAGGATGGTTGCTCCTTTCAAGATAAACTGATTAAAATATACAATGCTGTAGCCTTTGAAATACTCCCTACCTTTTTGAAGCTTGAATATCATAGTCAAAATGGTTAAGTAGTTATCTGATATTCTTAACTGAACTCTGAGTTCCTAAAAGATATTAGTCATCCTGTGGAAACTTGCTGATTTATCTAGCAAAGGGCAAATGCCTACATAGACAGGATTTATCTAGGAAAATCAGCTTTCATTTCTCAAACATATTCATCTTGGGGTTTGCCCAAAAAAGTTATCAAGCATGAAAACTACTTTGGACAAGCTATGATAGATGTTCATTGCAGTCTTACCAAAATGAATATTCTTTAAGGATAAGCATTCTGTCCAAGAGGTATGCAGGCTCTAAAAAAACTTGTCAGATAAAAAGCAGATCACAAAGTAAGTCAAGAGGAAGAGGTAATACTTTGGCAGCATAAAAGGCAAGTGCCGTAACCTCTCCAGGTCCAGTCCATGCAGTTTTTGGATAGGATATAAAATAACATGATCGGTTCTTCAAAACTTCAGGTATATATTGGGGCTTGAGTGGTGGCACAAGCAGTAGGGCATTTGCCTTGCACATGCTGATCCCCAATGTCCCATATGATCCCCAATGTCCCATATGGTCCCCCAAGCTAGGAGCGATTTCTGAGTGCATAGCCAGGAGTAGCCTCTGAGCGTCATCGGGTATGGCCAATAAAACAAAAACAAAAGCAAAAAAGCTGGTATATAGTAAGTGTGCTCATTTAAATGATCAATAATTATGTGTTCCACTATATATTAAAATATATTTCAATTTTAGGTGCTTTATCATAAAAATGAAATAAATGAAATCTCAATATCTGCAACTAATGAAGCTTCTCTTGAAAAATTGCTATTTAAGATTATTGATCTTTGGGACAATACTCCTTTATGTTTAGTTCCTCATTCTTCAGAGAACTATAGTATCTTGATACTTCCATTTATAGAAAACATAATGACTCAATTAGAAGAATCCCAAAATATACTTACAACAGCTAAAGGATCTTCCTATCTTGGGCCCAACAAGGTAAATGCTATGACGAAGGGAAATCTCCAAATTGGATTTTATTTATTTGTATTTTGATTTTGCACCTGAAGCTTTCACATACATTCTTGCAAATAAATTCTTTAATAGAAGAATAATGAGATACATAGTTATTAATTTGTTCATGATTGAATTTCAGTAGTACTATATTCCACACTCATTACCTGTGCACATTTCCTGCCACCAATGTCCCCAGCCCTCCCTTCTGTTCTCCTTCTGCCTGTCTCTGTGGCAGACATTTCTCTCTCTCTCTTTCTCTCTCTCTCTCTCTGTCTGTCTCTCTCTTTCTTTCTCTCACTCTCACTCTGTCCATTATTTTGCATTTATACACTATGATTTGAAATACTGTTACTGAAAGGGTATCATACATATTTATCTCATTTAAGCACCCATTTCCAACTCTCTTTGTCATAGTGGTTCTTTTTCTGCCCAAACTGCAATCCTCCACTATTTGTGGCTTTTAACTTCCTACCATTAACTGGTCCTCCTGATCTTTTCTCTATTGTATTTGAATATTATTACAATACTGTCTTTTTAAAGAGCTCGCAAATGAATGCAATTATTCTATGCCTGTCCCTTATTTCACTCAGCATAATGTTCTCCATATACATTCATGTATAAGCCAATTTCATAACTTCATTTTTTGCTAGCAGGTGCATAGTATTCCATTGTGCTTCAAATGTTTCTTATCTACTCATCTGATGTCAGGCACTTGGATTTTTTTCAGATTCTAGCTATATTGTGAATAGTATTGCAATGAATACAGGAGTTCTGAGAGCTTTTCTGCATCATGTTTTGGGAGGCTCCTACTTATATATTACTTAGAATGGTATTGCTACGGGGCCTGGGAGATAGCATGGAGGTAAGGCGCTTGCCTTTCATGCAAAAGGTCATCGGTTCGAATCCTGGCGCCCCATATGGTCCCCCGTGCCTGCCAGGAGCAATTTCTGAGCATGGAGCCAGGAGTAACCCCTGAGCACTGCCGGGTGTGACCCAAAAACCAAAAAAAAAAAAGAATGGTATTGCTAGGTCATATGGAAGCTCAATTTATAGTTTTTTAAGTAATATCCATACTGTTATCCCAAAATTCTGGACCAGTCTACAGTTCTACCTGCAAAGAAAGAAAGTCTCTTTTTCCTTGCATCCACACCAGTTCTGTTTGTTCTTGTACTTTGTGATGTGTGCTAGTCTCTGTGGTGTGAGATATCTCACTGTTGTTTTGATTTGCATCTGATGGTTAATTATGTGAAGCATTTTTCATCTTCCTTTAGGTCATCTTAATTTCTTCTTTGATGAAGTTTCTGTTCATCTCTTCCTCCCATTTTTGGATGGGGTTAGAACTTTTTTTTTTCTTCCTGACCCTTGTATATCTTAGATGTTAACCCCTTATCAGATGTGTATTGGGTAGGCATTAAGTAGACAGTCTTTGTATACTGGTCATCATTTCTTTTGAAGTGCAGAATCCTTTCAGTTTAATATAACCCCATTTTCTTTCTTTTCATACACTAGCTTGGTAGTGGTATTTCATCCTTGAAGAAGCCTTAAACTTCAATGTCATGGAGATATCTTCCATATTTACTCAATGTACCTTATGTTTCATGTCTGATATCAATTTCTTTAATCCATTGTGGTTTGACTTTTTTATAGGGCATTAAAGAGAGAACTGAGTATACTTTTTCATATGTATCTGACCAGTTTTCACAAAACCGCTTGTTGAAGAAACTTGGGTTATTCTACTTTATTCTTCTTACCCATTTATCAAAAATTAATTTCTCATATACTAGAAGGTTAGTCTCAGAATATTCATCTATTCAATTGTTCTTAGGGTTTGTCTTATCCAGGACCATGTTGTTTTAATGACTACTGCTTTATAGTACAGTTTGAAGTTGGGAAAGTGATGTCTTCCATCTTCTTTTTCTCACAGATTGCTCTATATATTCATGGAAGTTTATTGTTATATACAAATTTCAGGACTATTTCATCTATTTCTTTTTTTTTTTTTTTTTTTTTTT
>PVKC010053783.1:0-10082 GCA_004027635.1 Crocidura indochinensis | reverse complement strand
AGTTCCTGGTCCATGATAACTTATGGCAAAAGGTCTGGCTTTGGTAAGGACATATTTAAATGACAACATGAACGAACCTCTCCAAATTCCTCACATAACATTTTTATTGGGAAAAATAGTTGGTTAAATTCCAATCTAGCATTTTCTTTACATGTATATATTGCCACTGTGTGAAGATTCTTTAAGCACTTAGGTATCAGGGAGCCTTTCTGGACCTCTCATTGGAAAATAATGAACACTGTGCCTAAGTAGAACAAGTACTTACAAAAGGCAACTAATGTTATCATTCTCTGTTGACCACAGAATTGCAGCCAAAGTCTCTGAAACTAGTAGCTATGAACTCAACATTTATTTCCTTCTCCCTTTTAACAAAAGTGAAGTCTGCTTTCCACTCTCCCAATCAGCATCTGCAAATGTACATTCCAATGTAGAGATGATTAGGGAGATGATTAGCACAATAATGGGGACATAGCACAACATTAGTCAATCAGTAATGAGGGATGTTTATTGGGGTGGTTGAAGAAAAGTATGCCTTCTTCTTACAAGTTACCAAGAGACACTGGGATTTTGTTGTTGTTGTTTTTTTCATGTAATTGAGCAGTCATATTGTCATCAGCTTGAGGAATAAGGTAACAGTAATTACTACACAGCAAGCAAGAAAATTACTGTACTGGATCCTTGCTGTCATCCATGAAGCTCCTGAGCAAACCAACTATCTTGGTAACTTATAACACCCCTGAACTTCCTCTTCTACAAAATCTTGTCATTCCTTTTTGTTTGAAGCCAGTTTGAATTGTGATTTCTGCTATCTTTGATCCAAATTTCATTTTTTCTTTCTACTATTTATTTATAAACCTCATTTATTCAAACTCAGTTTTGTCCACATCTAAAAATAATTGGTTGTTTTAAAGGGCTGTGATTTACAATACTGTTAATGAAAGGGTTTATGCATATACGATTCCAACACCACACACTCCATGAGAGTGTCTGTTTTTCTTTTCTCCACATTGACTCTGGGTCTCCTCCTGAAAAGTGGGGGGGACCCTATTTTACGAAGGAACCCATATACGGGTTTACCTTGGGAGGAGAGGGACCCTATTTTGTGAAGGAACCTTTGTGCTGAAAGATAAGGCACAAGCCCTGCCCTTCCTTGCAACTGATTGGTCGCCGAGGGGAAATCCCGCCCTCACCACCACCTCATTCGTGTTGCCCTAGTTACATGGTGAAGGCTCCACCCTCAAGGCTCCTCCCACTTCCTATCTCATATAGGGGGGGGACAGAAGGCGCTTGGCTCTCTCTTGCCATGCGGGACGCAGACGGACAGTTCTAGCCACGCGCGCTCTCGGGTTTCCGTCACTATGGACTATGGTTAGAACAGCCGCGTGCTCTCAACCTTGCCTCTATCCGGACAGACGCACTGGTGGTTGGTGGTTTTGATCTGGCCAATGCTTCGGGCCAGTCAGACAATAAATAAACTCACTTAATCTTTTGTTTGGGCCTCTTGTCTCTCTTCATTTATCTGGTCGGGCAGCGGAAATGGGGTATCTCGAACCCTTACACTCCCAATCAACTTTCCCTTTTACCCTTTCTCTCCTTGTCCATCTATCTTCACACCTATCTCCCTAACCTTTTAAACTCAATTCTGGAGATCAATTCTCACATTCTCTTATTTCCACCTCACTATGTTTCATAACATCACATATCTGAGAAAGATCATTCTGTATCTGTCCCTCTCCGTCTGTTGGGTCCAAAGTACCTTAATTACTAGAGGAAGAGATGTGACTTTGATTTTTCTCAAAAATGAATTAAACTAAAATCAACACACCTTTAGTTTAATATAAAAAGGGCCAGAGAGATAGCATGGAGGTAAGGCATTTGTGGTTCGAATCTCATTCCATATGGTCTCATGAGCCTGCCAGGAGCAATTTCTGAGCATAGAACCAGGAGCAAACCCTGAGCACTGCTGGGTGTGAAACCCCCCCCCCCCGCCAAAAAAAGGTATCATAAATATCTTAAGTAATTAAATAACCAAGGGTACTACCTCTGGTTACTACTATAAGATAAATAAGTCATTCTGTCAATCACAACACTTCAAATAAAGCACTTCAAAATATGCAAAGGGTCAGTAAATAACAACTAATAGCAAGCGACAGAGCATCAACTATGCCTTTCAAATCCTGTTTCTTCATCAGGAGTAACCAGACATTGGAAGGACAACAGTGTAAGTAGTTTTACTGTCACATCCTGGCACCACTGACCACAAACGGAATAAATCTTAGAAACTGATAAAAGAAAGAAAGTTGAAGAGAAAATATATTTGAGTTCAAGTTTCCAGTATGAATAGGGTATCACCAGATAGATAAGGGTTCAGATAGGGAAAGAAAGAATAACATGAGTGCCTTCTTTGAGAAGCTGTGCTAAACTATTTATATGGATTCAGACATTAAGGGAATATTAAAGCATTCGAGGAAGAGCTAAAGATTAAAATACAATCAGCAATTGACAGTTACTAAAACACATTGTGGAACTGGATAACATGTGAAAGTGCTAAAAAATTGTTCAAAAAGCACAGGACTATGTATAAACTCAAGTCTGCATTGATTATACTTAATTATTCAAAAGCCAAAACCTACAATATCAATGTGAAAAGCAAAAAGGAATTGCTTCTTAAGTAGAGTAACAGTGAAGTGGATAAGACAAATCAAACCAATTAATATGTGTGGGATGAAAATATTTGTTGAAATATTTCTTTTTTCTTAATATGTTTATTTAAACACCTTAATTACAAATATGATAGTAGTAGGGTTTCAGTCATGTAAAGAATATTCCTCTTCACAAGTGAAACATTTCCATAACCAATGTACCAAATTTTCCTCCTCCCCACTCCACACCCACCTGTACTCTAGACAGGCTTTCTGCTTCCCTCGTTCATTCACTTTGTTATGATAGTTTGTGTGGCACTAATGTGAATGAGGTTGTTTCCTTAACGTCCATTTCTTCCCTATCATCATTGGTATATAAAAAGGCCATTGATTTTTGTGTGTTAACTTTGTAGCTTGCCACATTGCTATATGAATCTATTGTTTCTAGAAGCCTTTTGGTAGAGTCTTTAGAGTTTTCTAAGTAGAGTTTCATGTCGTCTACAAACAGCGAGAGCTTGGCTTCTTCCTTTCCTATCTGGATTCCCTTGATAGCATTTTCTTACCTAATCGCTATAGCAAGTACTTCCAGTAGTATCTTGAAGAGGACTGGTGAGAGAGGACAACCTTGTCTTGTACCAGAATTCAGAAAAAAGGCTTTTAGTTTTTCTCCATTGATGATATTTGCTATTGGCTTGTGGTAGATGGCCTTAACTATATTGAGAAAGGTTCCTTTTATTCCCATCTTACTGAGAGTTTTGATCAAGAATGGGTGTTGGACCTTATCAAATGCTTTCTCTGCATCTATTAATATGATCATGTGATTTTTATTTTTCTTCTTGTTGATGTTGTATATTATGTTGATAGAATTACATATGTTAAACCATCCTTGCATTACTGGGATGAACCTACTTGATTGTAGTGAATGGTCTTTTTAATGAGGCACTGGATCCTATTTGCCAGGATTTTGTTGAGGATCTTTGCACCTGTGTTCATTAGGGATACTTATCTGTAATTTTTTTTTTTTTTGGGCAGCATCTTTGTCTGGTTTTGGTATAGTCCCATAGATTCTGATAGTTTGTGTCTTCATTGTCATTTGTTTTCAGGAAAGTTTTAATTTCCTCTTTGATTTCATCTCGGACCAATTAATTGTTCAATAGTCGGCTATAACATTTCCAGGTGTTAAAGTTCTTATTCTGGGTCCCTTTGTAGTTCACATCTAATTTCAGAGACTTGTGATCAGTGAAGGTAGCCTGCAAAATTTCTATCCTCTTGATTTTATGAAGGTATGTTTCATGTTGTAGCATGTGGTCTATCCTGGAGAAAGACCCATGTACATTGAAGAAGAATGTGTCTCCAGGTTTCTGGGGATGGAGTGTCCTATATATATATCTACTAGGCCTCTTTCTCTCATTTCTCTTTTCAGGGCTAGTATATTTTGGGGTGTTTCAGTCTGGTTGACCTATCAAGTGTTGACAGGGCCGTGTTGCGGTCTCCAACAATAATTGTGTTACTATTGATATCCTCTTTCAAATTTTTTCAATAACTGCATTAGATATCTTGGTCTGTTTTGGGATGTGTATATGTTTAGTAGTGCAATTTCTTCCTGCTATATATATATCCCTTGATTAGTATGAAGTGTCTATATTTGTCCCTTACAACTTTACTAAGTCTAAAGTTTGTGTCATCTGTTATTAATATGGCCACCCTAGCTTTTTTAAGGGTGTTGTTTTCTTGGATGATTTTCCTCCAGCCTTTGACTTTGAGTCTATGTTTGTTCTGACTATTCAGGTGTGTTTCTTGTAGACAGCGGAAGATTGGATTCATCTTTTTGATCCATTTAGCCACTCTGTGTCTCTTAATTGCTGCATTTAGTCCATTGACATTGAGGGAGATAATTGTCATGGGATTTAATGTCATCTTTGTGTATAAGTTTGGCATGTCTGTTGGTCTGTCTTGTCTTAAAATAGACATTTCAGTTTTTCCTTTAAGGCTGGTTTTGCATCTGTGAAGTTTCTGAGCTGTTGCTTATTCTTGAAGTTAGGTATCCTTCCTTTAAACCTGAATATGAGTTGGGCTTGGTGCAGTATTCTAGGTGAGGCCTCCGTTTCATTCAGTCTTGTCACAATATCTGACCACTGTCTTGTGGCCTTTAGAGTTTCTTGTGACATATCTGCTGTAAATCTTAAGGATGTTCCTTTGAGTGTAATTTTCCTTTTTGTTCTTGCTGCTTTCAGTATTCTATCTCTATCTGTGGGATTTGTCATTGTAATTAGGATGTGTCTTGGGGTGTTTTTCTTCGGGTCTCTTTTAGCTGGTACTCTTTGGGCATACAAGATTTGAATTGCATGCAGTCTTTAGCTCTGGGAGTTTCTCTGTGATGATGTCTTTGACTGTTGATTCTTCCCAGGGATCACCTTCCTGAACCTCTGGGATTCCAATGATTCTAATGTTGTTTCTGTTGAATTTATCAAAGATGTCTATTTTCATCTGTTCACATTCCTTGAGTACTTTTTCCATTGTCTGGTCATTTGCTTTATGGTTCTTTTCCAATCTCTTCTGCTTTATAGAGTTGTTCTGCAGTTCATCTTCCAGTTCATTGATTCTTTCCTTGGCTGGTGTTATTCTGTTGGAGAGGCTTTCCATTGAAGTTTTCAGTTCAGCTACCATGTTTTTTCAAATCTGTTATTTCAGTTCAGTGCTTTCTAATTTCTATCTTTGTGTTCTGTTTAGCTACAGCTATGTTTTCTTCGATTTCCATGAGGACCCTCCATATTTCTATTCTAAACTCCTTATCTGAGAAATGAATCACATTGTTGGTATTTTTTGGGTCACTGGAGCTATCATATTCATTCTCTGTGCTTGGTGTTTGCCTGTGAGGTTTCCCCATTGTCATGCTTGTAGTATGATTTTTTTCCTGCATGTTATGGTGGGATTCATTATTTAGAAAAAGCATGTGGCAGCGAAGCGAAATTGCCATGCTCTTCTTGTGCCTCTAGGATATAGTTTTTGCTGGGCCTTTCTTGGTCTTCTCAGGAGTTTCAGGAGAGAAAAGAGAAACATGCAAAATCAACAGGACCCCTCAGTCTCTTCCAGTTGCTAATCTCACAGCAGGGACACACCCCTCCTGCTTGCCTTCACAGACAAAGGAGTGAGCTACCTTGCTGCCTGGGTACCAGTGAGAGTTGGTTTTCATTCACTCAGTCTTTCTTGGCCTTTCTACCTGGGTACCTCCAGGAGACAGTCCTTGCTGGGCTCTTCTTAGCCTTCTAGGAAAGGTTGTGGAGACAAAAGAGAAGAGAAACATGCAAAGCCAACAGGTCCCCTCAGTCTCTCCCAGTTGCTATGTTGAAATATTTCTATTGAAAATACTTTTCTTTTTGCTTTTGTTTTTGAGTTATTCCTGTGATGTTTAGGGTCTATTTCAGCAATTAGCGGTGTCAGAGTAACATTCAGGGCCTCACATGTGCAGGGCAAATAAGTACTCTTCGCCTGAGCTACATTTCAGACCAAGAATACACTTTTATATTTGGATTAGGAATAAACGTAAAAGCAAATCTAGCACTTAGGGACAAGAAAGAATTCTTATGAAACAAAATAGTTAAAGCAAATCTTTAAATCTTTCAAATATATATTTGTCCTTGAGCAGAAATAGCAGGATTCTAGCAATCTATTTATGGATATGTTTTTTGTTTTCTATTTCTGATAATACACTACTACCACACTGTCATAGCAGAAAACAATCAGGAGTTAAATTTTAACATTAATATTAGTAAGTGGTGACTAGTATGATAGATTATACAAATATATTAAATAATGAGATAAACATTCTCAGAGAATTGAAATAGGAAAAGACGGAAATAGGAGTCCTTAGCATTACAAGATATTCTGGTGACAGAGTTCCAACTAACAGGAGATGCAATGATACAAAGTGAAATGGTCAGCAATAAATGACATAATTATCATCATTCCTCCATAAAGATGCTCTAGTTCTAGGACAGGTATCAACAAGAATTGACTTTCTACCTGCTCCCTCATTCAAATCTGAGTAAAATTACCAAGCCTACACTCCAAAGTACCTCTTGAGTAGATCTGTTCTTCCACTTACATTAGGTATATTAACACCATAAGCATCAATGTGGGATTTTGTTTTATTTGAATTTTATTCTTCAACATAAATCTCTGGTTTTTAATGGCAATCAATTATTTATACTGGATAGTAACTTTTTCCATTATTTTTCACAAATGCCGAAAGTGAAATACAACATGTATATAAATACCGTTTGCCATGCAAATAAACCTTTCTGAAAATAAAAACAGAAAGTCTACTTTGGTCAGGGCATGTTATATCAGACGCTGAAACATACTGTGAAATTAAGAATCAAGATATATATTAAATAACAAGTAAATAACAGTAAAATGCAAACTCACTTTCAATTCATTTTTACTACATTCTGAATTTGTTTCCATTTTTCTCTCATGACTCAACAACTTTTTTTTGTTCATATTAATGAGCCACTATGGATAGGGATGCTTCAAATTAAAGATATTTGATTTAGCAGTAACTTCCCCATAAATTACTGTTGGCTTTGAGATTTTTCAGTTTATCACTTATAATTTCAACCAGAATTCTCACTAATGTATGGAGGCTAGGATGCACCCCTCAGTCTGTAAGTATCATTCACTTATCAGTGCAATAATACTGTCTCAGCAGTTCCCATTCATATGGTCCACATAGTTACTTACATTTAATAGTCTTGGGGACAGTTTAGTTCAAGGATACATATTAGACCTCATATTCAGATGTGAGAACCAGAATGAGGGAGAGGGCTGGAAAACTGTACTGGCTGCATGAACAGAGAAGGCAGCTCCACTGTACTATGTCCACAGAAACTTGTAGCTTAAAGGATAATTTCTTAAATGGAGCCATCTGCCCTCCTAAAGATCCCAGTATATGCCAAAGGGATCATGGGTGGACCAAAAAAACACACAAATGGAGACCTCAGGGAGTGTGGCACAAGATGGGGTAGAATAGGAAGATGCTAAGAAAGAAACAAGGTCAAAAGGTGCCATGAGAGGGACTGGAAAAGGTTGAGAAATAATGACCTATGTTCTGACTTACATATCAGTAGCAATGCACCATATGATAGACTGTGAAAAACTGCAAACCTAGATCCCCTCCCAAATTCACTGATCAAATTCATATTTCTAACAAGATCCTCAAGTGATTAACATACACTCATGGGTAACCAAAAGTAGTTTCTTTTTTTTAAAATAGACTACAAATCTTTTTCTGGAGATATACTCTTAGGATTACTATCCATAATTCATAAATAAGAATTTTAAATTAATATTTGTTTCTTGAAAAACCACACATCCTAAACTAAAAATTCCCTGGAAAACCTTAGGTGGAAACAAAGATCCACACTTCAAGCATCTAAGAGTTCAAGTCCTGAATTCCCTAGACATCATTTTTTGTAATAGCTTGACCTTCAGAAAGTGATGAGTTATACCATGTTCAATTTTCATAGCAACAAATTATCAATTTACAAAACTCAAAGTCAACATATTGTGCCTCACAGTCATTCAAGCTGGCAAGACATTAAAGTAGGTACAAATCTGAAGTAATACGTTGGAAGTATTTTATTTATATTAAACAGAGCTCTGGAATTTAAACATTTATATGCTCAACAAAATCCTACCCTTGGCCAATCAGCCCACTGATCCCACTTAGATGCACCCTTTCGACATCCACTGGCCTGCTCAATTTAATATGTGAAAAATTCAAGACCTATCAGTATATTTTTTAAATAAATCTTTTCTCAAATAAAAATCCTGAGTTGAAAAAGAAATAGACTGCCACAGCAAGTGAATATGCAGGCAGAACAGCACCCTGCTATAGAAGGCTCTGTTTATACTAAGTTAACTTTGCCTCTCACAAAGACCTAGAGGGTGAGAAGAAGGCAAAGTCATGAAGACCCTCATTTCAGAAAGGAACACAAAGCAGCGTGTCAGAAAGAAATTGTTTCTCTGCTCCTTTTGATGGGTTATGCTTTCAAGTCAGGAAATTAGAAACAGGTGTGCCAGAGGGCACACACATCCTCACTCCACACTGAATAACACACGTTTTCAATTTTCCAACATGAAAGTGACTCCTGTTGAATGAAAGAAGAAATGAAAATCCTGCTGTTTTTGTGAGCCAGATGAAGGAAGCCTAGAAAGACTTTGAAAAGCTGCTCTATATACTCCCTCTCTGACTGACAGCAGGTATTATTTGGAAATAGAAAGGAGAAGGCTTTTTTTATCAAGTGCAGAAAAATAAAAGGAATTAGGAATTTCAGCATTGACATTTTTAACCCATCACTTGATCTGCTTTTGTTTCTATTATTTCTTCAATATATATATATATATATATATATATATATATATATATATATATTTGTTATGGAGTCACACCAGGGCAGCCTTCAGGGATTACTCCTGGCTCTACACTCAGAAATTGCCCCTAGCAGGCACAGGGACCATATGGGATGCTGGGATTCAAATCACCATCCTTCTGCATGCAAGGCAAAAACGCCTTACCACTGTGCTATCTCTCCAGCCCCTTCACCTTATATTTTAAAGTGAGCCATCTGTCCATTCACAAAACAAACCAATGTAAAGGCAATGTAAAAAATAAAATCTGAGAAAATTCCAAACAGTAACAATAACACCTTGGGACTCACCTGGCTCAATACAACCCAAATTTATCAGCACACCTGTAGAAAGAGTTTGTCTTTATCACAGAGCTCTGGGCTCTCTTGGGACACTGGGGCTATTTCAGGGTATACGAGTGTGGTAGTGGTGGGGGAAACTTGAAAGCATAGATTTCGGTGATATCTGATGGGAAGATGTGGGTGGGCTTAAAGAGAGATGAACTAAAACCAGCAAAGCTCCCAAGTACACCCAAATGCCTGCATGAAAGAAAAGTGAACCTTTGGGTGGTAAAGTACTAGGGCCACATTTGTGTTGTTATTATGTCCTTGGGACATACTAGGCTGCTTTCAGAACTTATTCCTGACTATGTGTTCAAGTTCTGGGGACCATCTGAAGTGTTGACCAGTTTCAGCACATGCAAAACAGGTAAAAGCCATAACGCTTGTACCCTGTACTATCTCTCTGGCCTAGGCATTTTGTTTGGTTTTTGGAGTTATACCTCATGGTGCATAGAGCTTACTCATGGCTGTGTGCTCAGATTGTTCCTGGTGGTGCTCAGGGGACCATATGGTATACTTGGGACTGGCAGATTTTTGACAAAATTTCCAGGCTTAGTGGAAACATTCTTTAAGGGTGAGCAGAACTGCTTTTTAGGGATGAAAAATCAGTATTTCAACATACTCTAAACTGGCACCAATAATCCCAAAGTTACAAGGAAGACATTCAATGTCATACATCTTTCTTCTT
>PVKC010053782.1:0-10084 GCA_004027635.1 Crocidura indochinensis | reverse complement strand
GCTGTGTTATCTCTCCAGGCCCTCTTTCCAAAAATTTTAAATGAAAATTTCCATTCATTTTCTCAATAAAACAATAAATATTCTATGTTTCCACTTATCACAAAATAAAATTCATTGTCCTTTTCACTGCTCCTTTACATGGACTTATTCTAAGGGTTCTTTTTGTCTGACAATGCACCAAGAACTTTTCTTTGGGCTTAAAAATGTGACAGTCTGGGACTGGAGTAGAGTGTTTGCTTTGCATGTGACCAACCCCCGGTTCAATCCCAGGCATCCCATATATTCCCCAAGCACTGCCAAGAATTATTGCTGAGCACAGAGCCAGGAATACCTATAAGTAACACTGAGTAACCCCTGAGTACCACTGGATGGATATGCCCCCAAACAAAAAAAAAGTGAAAACCTGAGAGAAATAAAAGAGAAATCATAGAGGTTTAGAGTTGTTCAAAACTGGACAGTTTTCCTTCCTATAACAACCCCAGCCTGCTAAGTTCCCAATCAATTCTCAGACACTTCTACCCAAACAGATGGGTCATTTTCCTCTGTTTTCATTATTGTCTCTTCTTAGTGTGTTCTGATTTTGCTATAGATAAGTCTATTGTTTCTATTTCTGCTTGTTTCTGGTTCACAAGTAAAAGACAGTAGATCTGCAGCAAAAGGTGGCCTTATTTTTCTAGCTTCAGAGCAGATGCTAATAATTTGGGTGATAGAAAAAGACCCTGCATGAATCTGCCTTTTACAATGACTTCATTCTTCCCATCTCTCATCTTCTTGTCCTTTGATATCAGGGCAGATGGCTCTTCTGTTCCCAGCTGTTGTGCCTCCCAACGTCACCTGGAAGCTGTCTCTTTCCCTCCCCACCCTAGGCCATGTGGTTTGATCCCTGCAAGGAACACATTTCCAAACACACCTCTAAGGGATCCTCATGGTAGGAATCCAGGGTTCCTGGGACTTTCAGAGCAGCTTGTGTCCATAGTAACAAGAAATCTACCATCCAGGCCTGCTGGAGGCCCACTATTTTGAAATGCTCATGAGAGACCCTTCACATAACCTTGAACCTACTTACTTGGCACTATGCCCCCCGTCACCCCCCAAAGAGTCTAGGCTAGTGAAGTCTAGTTCAACAAGGAAGCCTCTCTGATATTTCTACTTGTTAGTGTAGGAAGGTGAAAAGGGGATGGTCAGAAACATACTAAAACATCTTGGCAGCAGAGTGTAGGGTGACATGGCCTTGGGTTTAGATTTGCTTCTTCCTTTGGTGTAAATGTTCTAACTGACCAGATATACTTCATTGAAGTATAACCTTTTGCATGTGGTCTCAGGGCATGATACTCGAGTTCACCTCTACAATCTTAGAGAGGGCAGATCCTGGGCACTGCTGGAGGGAGAGCACAGACTTCAGGGCTGGTGTTCTGGATCCCACTAAGGTCCACTTACTAGGGTTCCTCTATTACAGCTTATGGGTCACAAGAATACGGCCACCTTTTTGTCCGCATGTGATTCTAGCAAAAAGCCAACCTTCTGAAGCTGTCTCTGGCATGGACATGATCTTCAACATTCCTGACCTGAGGAGCCAGGGAAAATCCTGCTCTGCTTCATAGGATGTACCTTGGACCATGGTCCTGCCATTGCTGCTTTTTAATGAGGAAACCCCATCTAGAGAAGTGATAAGCTTCCCACAGAAGAGAGCATCCCATGTCAGTACCTCTAAATGTGCCTTCACGTCAGCCATGTGAGTCATCCCTGAATATCAGGTCCAAATGGGAAAAGCCACTGCAGATAGATGAATAAGTCTCAGGAGCCAAACGTGTGGACAGATCTGAAGATAAGAGGTACTTACAAGATAAGAAGTACATCCCTATGGATGTACTCACTCAAATTTACTCCTTTTCTCTCCTAAGGTTGAGCTGGTGGACCCTGAAACACAGACAGTCCTGAAAACTTTGAGCTCAGAATTGGTGGCTTTCAAGGAACTAGGAAACTTTCTATCCTAACTGTGATGAATGGCACAATGTCTCCTTGAGGTGGAGTAGAGAACCATGGCCTCCTGCTTTCCATCCTTCCAGGGACATCTGGTTATTCCCTTATTGTCTTGTCAATAAACCTCCAATCCTTTTGGCATTGACTCTAGGAGTGTGTGAGTATATACTTTTCTCACGGAGTGGACTTGTTCATCACTGAGGGTCTCTCTTTGTGTATGTACTCCTCACTGATTGTGTTTGTACACTATCCTCGCTCACTCTGCCATGTATATATGCTCCTTACTGACTCTGGGTGTAACAACCTGTGTGTGTATGTGTGTGTGTGTGTGTGTGTGTGCGTGTGTGTAGATTCTCCTCAGTGATGTTATGTGTATCTGTGTGTCATCACCTCACTAACTCTAGGTGTGTTTGTATTTACATATTCCTCACTGGCTCTGTGTATCTCTGTGTGTATTTTCCTAACTGACTGTGTGTGTATTTGTGTATAGACATTCCTCATTGATTTTGGATGTGTATGTGCATGCATCCATTGTCCTCACTGGCTCTAGATGTATCTGCCTGTGTGTGTATTCATTCTTCTCACTGCCTCTGGGTATGTGTGTTGGTGTGTGGCTGGAGAAAGGTTAAATGGTGACCAACAGCTCTCTGAGAGCAGGCTCTTGGGAATTGAGTTGTACCTTTGGCACTTATCTACAGTGACATGGTCCTCTTTGAGTGAGAGAGGGTGTCATGCCTAACAAATAACCCCTAATTAACAGTGGCATTTATCTCAATCCCCAGAAACCTATAGTCCCCTCTTGGACATTTGGAGAATGACTTTTGCAGTTTCTGAGTTCAGACTGGTTCTGTGAATCCTGACTGTAACATCACCTTCAATACAACCTCCCAGCAGTCCCACTACTGGCATGTACATGGGGAATAAACACCATGTGACATTGCTAACAGCACCAGCACCATCTCTCATCCATGCATCTGCTACTGAGAATACATATTGCAATAACCCCTCCGTTTAATTGGGCTGGCAAGCAGGAGCATATGCATTATAATGGTCCCATTGACATTGCTCTGCACCCAAGGAATCACATTAATGCCTCCATGCCTAGGAAGTGCTCTGTGGTCTTTCTCCCCAGCACCCCCTCTGGGGTGGTTATTAGCACTAACAGGAAACAGGCCTGAGCTTGGGGTGGGAAGAGACCCTCAGGGTGTACTGGGGAGGCCTGGCTGAGCCTATTGATTTCACAGGGATGGCTTGTTCTCTGCACTGGCTCACTCTCCAGGCTAGGCTGCAATGTTAATAGAATGCCTAGTAATAACAGCCTAATTGTCCATGTGCACACGGGTGATATTGACACATACAGTCTATCTTTCCCATCTTCGCCTCCTGATGCACTCCACTCAGAACAATACAACAGTCGCCTTATCAGATGACCTCCGCCACACATTAGCAGGGCTCATAAATACTAATCTGGCAAATTCTATCTCACGTGGTACCAGCAAAGCAGTTGAATTCTTGCTGCTTCTCCAGGGGCTCCCAGAGAGCAAATTATTAAGGCAGCAGTGCTGATACTGGTATCAGATGGAATGCCTGGTGCAGCCTCCTCTCCTGGGATAGAGGGTACCAAGCTCTCTCTTCTAGGAGGCTAGGAGGGGAGACAGACCCTTCCCCAGGGAACTGGAGTACTCAATATGAGAAAGCACCCAGAGGCAGCTTAGCTTCATTTCCCAATGGCAGTGGGATTGTGAGTCTGCTCCATAGTTCAGCACTCTGTGGGTGAGGCTCTGGGCAAAGCCTTCCACCACCTGCCCTCTGCATATCACTTCTGGAACCAACTTCAATTCATTGTCAGGCTGGAGAAGCCGCCTTCCCAAACCCCAAAGCCTGGAAGCCAAGAGCTCGAGGCAATTATCTGTTTTGAAGGAATACACTGATTTGACATTCTTAAGAAGTCACAGACGTCTGATTTCATAATATAATTTGTAGAAGTAAAAAAGGCAAGTTAAACATTTGCTTACACATATCATGTTTACATGTGTTCAAAGAACTTTCCAAAACTTTGCAGTCTCTTCCAACTGCATCTTTTTTAAGCTCGCTTCGCTCTTGTAGGTTTGCAAACAAATTCCACAGCATATTCAACCGCAAATTGATTTACTTTTGGGGAAACTCCTTGAGTTTCACGACTTTCTTCTTGCTGTTTAACGTACACACAGATGCAAAAAAGAAAAAACAATCTCCTCACACAGGAACACAAATCTGGCATCCGGAGAAGTCGGCTTTTCCGTTTATTCTCAAAGTGCAGGGGAAGCGGCAATGGACTCCATCCAGATTACCAAGGAGTGTGCAAATGACTTTTGGGGGCCCCCACCCTGCAGTATGAGTGACAGACACTTCTTGGAGGCAGGATGAGGAGGGGGAATTGAGTGTCCTCGAAAGCAGAAGGGCCCTACTGCAATTAGTAGGGAATCTACAGACTTGCCTTCTATCAAGCCTTCAGCCTCTTTCTCCCTCCCACTGGACAATCTGTCCCCATGATCAATTGACTGAAACTCATTCATGCCTCTGAAATTCCCTTCTCTTACTCACACACACCCAGGGCATCCCATCCTATAATACCCAGACTGGGTCAAGATCACATAGGGTATACTGATGTCAACAGTTTCTCATTTCCACACCCTGCTCCCCATGACTACCCGAGGGTAAATTCTATCACACACCCCAGTCATAGCCTGGTTTGAGGTTCACATTCTCCATTCTTCTCTTGCTGAAAGGCCATAGCTCACTATTCCTGGATTGGGAAATCTTGATTATCCGTTTCTATTTTTTGGACACCACATCTTCATCACCCTCCCTAGATTCTCCCCACTACATGTTCTGTACTTGCTATCATGATGACCAGCAGATACAAATCAGCAGCTCCCAAGTCTGAAAATCATCTCTGAGTAGTTCAGCCCAAATTAGGGTTCCTGAACTTTGTTTCTGCAACCCTTTATTCCCTAATAGGGGCTTGACCCACCAGAGCCTTCACACTAGACTGGGGCTCATCTTTGACTGAGTCTCCAAAATATAGGTTCAGTTGCCTTATGACAAGGGCAGCCATCACTGCCAGGGCTAAAGACTTGCATAAAAGTTTAGGTGCATCAGAGGAGTTGAAAGTGGTATTCCATGACCTTTTTTCCACAGTGGCCCCCTTCCATCTTTGTTCCAATCTATTGGGTCCTGTATCCGGTGGTAGGTCACAAATTTCATGCCATGGTGTGAATTTCCCCTCTGGTTCCTTAGGGATATCCCAAGGCTACATTGGTGGTCACATGCCCTGTTCTTAGTTATCATTTATACATATATATAATATATTATATTAGATGATGGAAATGGAAAGAGATCAAAGAAATATTTAACCCAAGAGTCCCTCATAGAGCAGTGCCAAGTCAGTGCCTCAGAGTCCTGGTCATGGGCTGCTGGAATATCTGCAAAGTGGGTGAACATGGACCCCAGAAGCTTGGATAAAGTTGAACAAGAACATCAATCAAAATTTTCTTTTTGTTAATCCACCTGCTGCTGCCCAGATGGCTCCTGCCTGGATGCATAGGGTAGCCTTGTCTGAGGACAGCAGAGTTGGAGTCCTGAAAACCTAAAACATTTGCTTCCAGCCCCCTCAGCTCAGGTGCTGTCTAACCCACACCTGAAGTGCTAAGCTGTTTCCTCTACTGCTATGTGAACTTGAACCCCTACCAGCATATGTCCTACAGGGGCCAAATAGAAACCATCTCAGACTCTGGGGCTGTGTCTCCCATCCTTCCAGGAAGCATCCAGAGGTGAGACCTTTGACTTAATCGCTCTGGTCTGCACAGATGCAGCATGATTGAGAAGCAAATGTGAAACACAAGATTCATGGTATCGTCCATGAGTTTCTGTGATTTTGCCTCTGTCCCCAGGTGAAGAGTTTGGTGAGAGCCAAAGCTCCAGGCTACCTCTGAGCCATCTCTCATATGCTGGCAACGCGGTTCGCAGCTGGCAGCCAGGCCATCCCCTCATCCAGCCAGCACTTTGCCATCAAATCTCAGAGCCTGCAGCGTTAATCATATCCAGGCGGGGAAAGTGAAGCTGAAACCGGAAATGTGTCTCTGAGTCTCCAATTCTTCTGGACCATGGGAGGCCCTGCTCAGTCCCACACACCACCACAGGTCACACTGGGGAACTCTAAACTCACGAGAGGTCTGGCTCTGGAGTGGGCAGCCTCTGTCTTAATCCATTCTTGGAAGAGATGCTGTAATCCTGGACTGCACACTTCCAGAATCTTCTCTGACCCATCTTTGCAGCATGAGTGGGGAAGTGAAAAGCAGGAAGCAGTCAAGTCATCTGGTCATATCTCTGTCTCTGCAGGTCATAAGGACAATTGCATTAGCCAGAATCAAAGAGGCATGGGTGAGTATTCCCCACCAGGGGTGACTCTCTGGCCATCTCCTCTGGATATGCTGACAGCTCTTTCCTGGTTGCTCTTGGGTGCCTTGGGAGTGCTGAGGCCACACAAGTGACCTTACAGTGCATTGGGAGGAGAGAAAGGGCAGGGAGAGTGACTCAGCTGGCCCACAGCTGGACCCTCCTGCATGCTCCCCTAAAGGCAAGGTCTCTTAGGCTTCTGATCTGTAGACTTCATTTGTGCTGATTCCGAGGGCCTCTGTCCTTAAAGGATGGAGAGTTTCTGTCCCTGTCCATGAGAGAGCTCTAACCTCTACCCTTAGGGAGCCTGTGGTTGAGGTCATGTGATTCCAAGGCTAATACAATTGTCAGGGCATATGAATGTTGAGGCTGCCCTAAAGAAATACCTCCAAACCCAGCAATGATTTGGGGTCACTCCTGGTCAATGGTTGTTCCTGGAGGTACTCAGGGGGTTAGGCAGTGCTGGGGATCTAACCCAGAGCACCTTTTCTTGCTCCAAACTCCCTCAACCCTATAATTTTTCACCTTTACTTTGAATTTGGTTTCTTATTAAAAGTTATCATGGCACATCCAGTAGGCTTGTCAATTAATTTTTGAGTGATATGTACACTGAGGTAGCATTCTGTTCATTTTGTGTGTGTGTGTGTGTGTGTGTGTGTGTATGCACACAGAATGGAGATGTGAAGATTTCTTGGGATTATATGAGAGAATTGACTGTCATTATAGAAAGTTGGAGAAATAATGAATAGATAAGAAACTGCAGTTCATCCTTTATTGTGTTGCCCAGATTAAAGCACAATTAACATCTTGTGGTATTTTATTCTCCCAGGAAACCTGACCTTATATTCACATATGAGCTCGTGTAGAATGAACAATTTCTTTTTTTTTTGTTTTGTTTTTGTTTTTGCTTTTGTTTTTTTTTGGGGGGGGGTCACATCTGGCAGTGCTCAGGGGTTACTCCTGGCTCCATGCTCAGAAATTGCTCCTGGCAGGCACGGGGGACCATATGGGGCACCGGGATTTGAACCGATGACTTTTTGCATGAAAGGCAAATGCCTTACCTCCATGCTATCTCCCGGGCCCCAGAATGAACAATTTCATATTGAGATATGGTTCAATGAGGATGATGCTATACATTTTATTTTATTTTCTTCCTCCTCGAGGACCCATTTCTATTTTATGTTACCCTTTGTTTATGGAATAAAGATGGATTTTCACATTAGTTGAAAGAGAAGAAGAGCAGATGGGACTCCTGGGTGACCTTTAGACACTCCAGCTACTGATGTTGGATCATTCACAGGTTTCTATGACCTCTTGAAAGTTTGAGTTAAAATGAATAAACTCTAGTACTATCCATGACCCATCTATAGATCAACTCTCCAAAATAAAATTAACCCCAGTGAGCTAAAAAGGGGACTAACAATGCTCCTTTCCAGGGACAGTGCTGAGTCCCAACAAGGCAAGAGTATAAATGGGGAGCCAGAGAGATAGCACAGTGAGTAGGGCACTCATGTTTCACATGGCTGATATGAATTTGATATCTTGTATCTCTTGGCACTGCCAGAAATAATTGCAAAGTGTAGAGCCAAAAGTTATCCTTCAGCATCTCCAAGTGTGTCCCCCAAAACAAAATATAAATAATAAAAATAAACATAAATGTGCTCGAAAGACTAACTACTGGTAGAAGAATGATATGATCCAATAGTCTCCAAAGTTCTGTTTCTGACAATCCAGGTGAACTGATGTCGCATTTTGTTTCCCACTGGTCAATTTATTAGCAAGTTTATTTGCCCTTTTCAATTAGTGGTCATAGATGGAAAAGACATAACCTTACTATACTACTATAAGTCACTTAGACTTTGACTTTCTTAGAAAAAGTGGAAACAGCAGATAAAGCTTACAGAGAAATTGGTCAGATATTATCTTTCAGTCATGCCAAAATGAGATGGACATAGAGATATTGTCCTTGTGTGATTTGGGGGATAGAGGGTATAAAAGATGTAGAGTAGCAGACAAAGAGAAACATTTAATAACAGCACAATGTTGGACTCTTTCTTAATCTGACTATATAGGTTTATTAAAACATAAATATCAGGATGAGGGCGAGGCTCCAAAGCACATGAGTGGCAGAACATGTGACTTCAAGGCCCTGAAATTCTTTCATGGGCCAACAAAACAACAGGACAACAAAAATGTCTGCTTAGTGAAACTTCCATTAAGCCATAGATCCACTCATCAATGTGTTGTCATGATCCTTTACCTGGAGCATGTGGGAAGTTTCAGGGGATAATTTTTTCCTGTGCTCATACCACAGCCTATTAGGCTACACAAAAGCCACCTGCATCCAGAGATTAGCATCCACATATCATCAAGAAAATGGACAGGAAAATCTGTTAGATAACACCTTGATTCAGCCCCCAAAATATTATCTTATCCCTGCTTCCTTTGTATTTGTTTGTTTAAAACTTAGTTTTACCCCAGAACAGAGATTGTCTTACTCGCAAATCTGAGCAGGACTGGCTCAGGATAGCCTGAGCTACCTGTCCTTAATTTGCCCTTATTCCCCATCTAGAGGTGATTTCTGTAGTCAATAAAGATGACAGTTCTAGCAGGCATCTTGCTCTCCATATGAGGTAGAAGATTGCTCGACTACATATTTCACCCTCAGCATGGTTTGGATTATTTCATGCATGATCCTGCTTCAGACCATTCACCAGAGTTGGAAATATGGCATATGGGGTGATTTTACAACTTGTTCCTGAACAGGGACCTGAGGACCCAAGAAGACCCCAATGATGGTGAGTGACTTGACCCTTTTGTGAATAATCATCATGAGAGACTTCTCCAGTTGAACTGAATGTACCTTGCCTCTCATTAGAATATTGGTGCACATGGCCCCCATTCTTAATGGCTTTATGATGCTCTGATCCATCTACCTGCATTTCTTGCTCTGGACTGTATGTTCCAGGTTCCCAAGAGATTCTCCCTCACACATGGTCCAAGAGGGCAGAGATGCCTTCACAGTGATGATGAATTTTTTATCTAAAGGCCTTTCCAGGATTGATAATTTATTATTTACTACTGGCATTAAACCAGAGAGAACCCTATCTCCCAAGGATGCTGATCTGTCTACCATCTCTGCAGACTC
The DNA here is from genome assembly GCA_004027635.1 of Crocidura indochinensis. Taxonomy (NCBI): domain Eukaryota; kingdom Metazoa; phylum Chordata; class Mammalia; order Eulipotyphla; family Soricidae; genus Crocidura; species Crocidura indochinensis. The sequence continues at coordinate 519 of PVKC010053782.1, read as the reverse complement.
AGAAACTGAAAAATGGTTCAGAGATTTCCATGTGCCCCAAGCACTGAGTCAGGTAGACAAGCCAGTGCTGGCAACCCAAGTCCTGGGCACTGTCAAATGATTCAATGTCCAGACATTGTTCTGGAACGGAATATCTCTGACACTCTTCTCTTTCAGATTCTATGCTAATAGCAGTCCTGAATGCTGGTTCACTGTTGACCATAATTTCAACTTATGTTCAGTAAAGACTTTATACTCTCTAGAATAACATGCAGATGATTAGTGGCATGATTTATCATCTAATAGCTATTGGCCCAGAAAAAGATCATGATGCCTCTGATTTTACCAAAGAATGCTCTAAAACCCTTAATTTAATTTAGTAATGTCAATTTTGGCTAATACCTAAAAGCAAGTCAGTCCTCATAAACCTCCAAATTCACAAAAAGAACTCTTTCTCTCTCTGGAAAAAGTTTCTTTCTCAAACACCTTGAAAAACACGTATCTTTTCATACTCAGATCAACTATCTCTTTTCCTAGGAA
>PVKC010053781.1:0-10077 GCA_004027635.1 Crocidura indochinensis | reverse complement strand
ATTTTGCTCCAAGTAAATAAAACTCCCAAACATATAGACATGACTTAATCACACTTGATCTTGCAAACAATTTGTATTCAGATATGCTTGAATACACCGCAAAGAATTTGTCATTCCTCCAGTGACATGGCTCCATCTGTGGGTCTGGTTTGCCAACTTGAAGACCCAAAGTCACTACTCAGATGATAATTAGACTAAGCAGAAGCCACAAAAACCAGTCTCTAACCAGTGTGGGAAATGGTTTCATCATTGATCCGTTCTCATTAACTGCGTCCCTTGCTTCCTGTGTTCAAGATCTCATGTAAACTATTGCAAATGCTTTTCTTATTTCCCTGCCTTCATTCTCCTCTCTTCTTTAGTCAGTTCTCAAGAGTGATATTTTAATAGTGGAATGAAGTTGTGTATAGATAAAATTATAACTTGTTTCTCCATGCATGGATATGAATAGATTCATGCTGAATCAAGTATGTGGGAGAGGTACAGGCACAGAATTATCTCTCCTATATGGGCTATCAAATAAACATAGTAAAGGAATAACCAATAGTCTAAGGCAATAATCAAATCTGGCATTTGATCTATAGAACTGATTTTACTATGGTGGGGTGGGGACAAGACTGAAAATTGGGGGTTGACAATCTAATAAAGAATCTGATATTAGAGAATTATGTGCATGAAACCTATTATTAACTATACTATAGAACCTGGTGCTTCAATTTTAAAAAATTGTCTTTAAACATCGATCTAAGTTTTCTAGAAAGGTTATTTAAATATTCTCTCCTATGAAACACAATTAGAAATTCTAGACACATCATTTACTCATCTCCACAAAGTCTTAGAAGAAGCAAAAACGTGTGTTCATAAATTTTGGAATAATTTAGGATAATTACTGAACCAGCGAGGTTGTCCAGTGTATTGAGACAACAAAAGTACATTTTTGGGATTTATAAAATTGGAAAAAGTTGGACTGCAGTGCATGTTTTACTCTAATGTTCAACCAGAACAATCTATTGCCACTCTTCATTTATTTAAGTGACAGCATGTTTTATAAAATCCGACTATAAAAGCTGAATGTTCTAAAGCTTAGAATGGAGCAGCACATATATTACAGTGTGTTTATTTGCTGAAGATGTGTTTTTAAGATATGTAATGAAACAGAAACAATTTTATGAGGATTCCAAAAGACCTCCATTCCAAAAGATATAGGCAAACTTGAACTAAAATAACCATTATCTACATCAAAGTGAGTTTAAATCAGGTGCTAATGCTAAGTGTGTAAAGGAAGAGAAAAATACAGAGAATTCTTGTTCCTGAGAGATGACTTCGAAAATTACCCACTTTGAATGTTGATTGAAAAGACATCCTCCAGCAGTGTCCAGACAACCATCCATGGTTGGGAGTGTACATATTTCCAGATAGCACTGTCATCAGACATGAAAAGAAATAAATTGAGAGTCTGAAGATGGCATAATTAACCTAAGAAAAATTCCCAGTATTTATTTTAAGAGAATTGATCAGAACTAGTCAAAGGTAGCTAGGCACCGAAGGAAGAAAGCAATACAAAAACAAAACAAACTATACTGGGGGTTAAAGGAACTTACTTGTGACAGGAATTGGAATTCATATATATGCATAATAAAGCAATTAATGTAATAGGTTAGTTGCATGAATAGCCCCCAAATTATTCACTCTTCTGTATCTGCAATTATTGCCACTTTATAGTACCTACGTAAACAAAGAACTCTTTACCATGAAAATGGGACAATCTGGTAGCATTAGTTTGATGAATAAAATGCAGCAGAGGAGAAGTTGTACCAAATTCAAACTCAAATACTCTGTGCATCTGCTTTCTAGTATGCTCTGTATGATCTTCATGAAAAGAGATATTAAGAAACTTCCTGAAAGTAGGAATTACTTGGCCACAACATCCCTACACACTGCAGTCTACCATCTCCGATTATCCCAACATGGTCAAGAGTGAAAAATGTGGAGCCGGAACTGTGGTGCAAGCAGTAAGACATCTGTTTTGCCCACGCTAGCCTAGGATGGACTCCTGTTCAATCCCCTGGAGTCCCAGATGGTCCCCAAGACAGGAGTGATTTCTGAGAGCATAGCAAGGAGTAACCCCTGAACATCACCAGGTGTGGCCTAAACACAAAAACAAAACAAAACAAAAAACCAAAAAAGAGAATACAAAAATATGAGCAAGTTGACACTGGAAAACATGTCCATCAGACTTGCTGACTTTGTATTTTTTTAAGTGCTATCATGTATTCCATCTGGGTCAGATTTTTATTATTCATTCAATGATTGACTGCTAAAATGTTTTTTGTACATTATTCAAAAAGATAAATGGCATAGGTGAGAAACATCCCATTATTTATCATATCAAGTTTTGAATTTTGGGGGTTGTGTGACTTATTTCTAAAGATGGAAGAACACTCAGATGAATATTTGGAGAGAGTATATGTGTAGTACATATACATAATTATGAACTTCAAGTTAGACTCTTTTGGGAAGGGTCTTGGACAAGGATTGACTGAATGAGTATGGAAATAAAAGTTAATAGAATTTACCATAGAAGCACTAGAGAAGAATTACATTTGAGGGAAGACCTTAAAGCTGAGGGAAACAGAGTTTAAAAAATACAGGTCTCTGAGTGATCACACAGCTGGTAGTATATTTGCCTTGCACATAGCCCACACTATTTTGATCCAGGTTATCTCATACAGTCTGCAAAGCCTGACAAGAGTAATTTCTGAGTGCAGAACCCTGAGCATTGGCAAATGTTTTCCAAAAACAAACTAACAAATCAAAGCAAAAGTAAATATTGATATCAATGGTAATATAAAGATGCTATACATCAGGAGACAACATGATATGACAAACTAATACTACTATTTTAGATAGCAACTAAGAAAATATGAGCTTATACATGAAAACTGAGGAAAGCAGAAGCAATACTGCTATTTCTTCATGTATAATACTTTTGTATTTGTTGTTTCATTTTCCTAGTTAGTACATTTGAAGCAGTAATTTGATACAGCCTAACCAAAAAAGAGAAGAAGCACTGGAGCCAAAGCGATTGCACAGTGGAAGGGCCTTTGTCTTGCATGCAGCTGACTCAGTACCCCTAAACATCACCCGGTGTGAAACAAAAAGATAAGAGAAGAAAAAGAAACAAAAAGAAACAGTACAATTGAGAACTGCAGAAAGGTTCTTCATTTCATATTGGGACTAAGGTATGGAAAAATTGGCAGCATTTGTGGAGAATGTGAATATTAAAACACATAATACAGATTTGAAAATGTTGAGGCCAATGAGATAGTACCATGGGTAGATACTTGCCTTGCAGGTGGATAACCTGGTTGGATTCCAGCCACCAAAATCTTCCTCCAAGCACTTCCAGAAGTGAGCCTTGAACACTGCTGGTGTTCAAGGTGTTGATATGACTCAAAATCCAAAATTAAATAAAAAATTCAATTAGTTAAATGTCAGATATTAGGTTTAAAAACTGGAATATAAAGAATTTCCTTTTTGATAGAGCAAAAGTAGGCTTGAAAGAAAGTAACAGAGGAACCGGAGCAATAGCACAGTGGTAAGGGCATTTGCCTTGTATGCGGCCAACCAGGGCTCTATCCCAGCATCTCATGGTCCTCTGAGCCTATCAGAAGTAACTTCTGAGAGCAGCCATGTTTAACCCAAACAGAAAACTATAAAAAACAGAAACTAGTAGAGCAGTTTTAGACATACTAGCTTTAAATACCAATAAAACTATTGACTCATTCCTCCTGTCTACTCATCTCAATCATGACAATGCTGTTCAAATGCTCAGTTTTGCCATTATCTTTTGGATATTCATCCCAGACTATTTCCATTATACATTATTCCTTGTACAATGTGTCTTCATATCTGATTGTCCCTTCCTTATTTTCCATACTCATTCTTCTTTTTCTCAGGCAACTCTCCCTCAGGGTCTGCACTCAATGATCTCTTACATACTAAACTTTTCCTCCAAAGTTTTAGCAATGTAGCCTCATAAATCAGTATTTCTTATTCATGCCTGCACCCTTGTTTACATCATGCCCTAATGCTAAATATCTCCACTGAGCATCTCCAGTCCACTGGCATGTCAAACTAAACGTGTTTTCCCACACAGAAAAACTTATCAAATGTATATCTTAAGCAAATCAACTTGTTTTTTATCTACTTTAGGAAAGGAAATCATTTTATTCCAGTAGTTCAAACTGAAAGAAACTAATGTTGTACACTGAGTATAACCTCTCTACACTTACCCTTTATCAATTTAATTTTACAATTTGAGGAGAAAGCTATAAATGAGTTGGAACATGAAATAGCAAGTTATATCTTTTAAGGTAGAAACTATCCTTACTTCCCCCAAAAAAGAGCTAGACTCCCTTTTTAAAAAATATTTTATTAAAACACGTTGATTACATTATTGATTGTGGTTGGGTTTCAGTCATGGAAAGAACACCCCCCATCACCAGCGCAACATTCCAACACCAGTGTCACCAATCTCTCTCCCTTTATTTATGCTATGAAAGAAGTAAAGGATGAATCACAATTTTCTAAGTTGGTCTTATACTTTTAGTGATAGTTTATTTCACTTGAACCATATTGTAAAGACTTGATATTGAATATTGTGTATCTCCCCATAAAATTTCATTTGTAGGCTTCAAATCACAATAGAAATCATAGAAAACAGAAAATTGACAAGTTGTTTAGGGACAATTTGTCTCTTAAAAGGAACAATCAGATCATTTGAAAACTGACGTCTAACTTCTCATCGCAACCTCAGTCGAGTTATGGACATTAGAACCACATTTCCCTTTTTATATCTGAAAGGCATTATATACAAAATTATTAATATATTTTCTAAAATCAGAGTTTACAGATGATGGACTTAGGTTAAAATGGCATTTTTAAAAATTTAAGCTCTGCTGTATCAAAATGTCATACAAAAAATCTTGCCCCTGCTACAACACCTTTTAATCAAAACTAAAAAATAATTTGGATCCTATTTTAGTATCCATGTTATTCTTTTCTTTAACATAATATCTTGATTTGAGCACCATGATTTCAAACATGTTTGTAGTTGGATTTCAATCATTAAAAGAACACCCCGTGAGAGAATGGTTAAAGAGGCTGTTAGGAACATTAGAACCTATTATATATTTTCACATAAAATAAATTTTTCAATTCATTAGGACCTATTATCTGTTTTTTCATACAAAATATATTTTATCAGTTTTTTTCTCCCAGTAAAATAATTTTATTATTTAGGTCACATTTTATGAAATGCATAATAGATACAGAGTATGTCAGAGTCCTATACCAGATGTTAGGATAAGACAAAATCAATTTAAATAAAAATAAGATGATTTAAGAACTGTAGCAAATCCAGGAACAGATTTAAAGAGACTTTCAGAATGTTTCATTAGAATATATTGTCTCTCTTCCAGATGTGCTTCTTTACATGAGCTGCATTCTTTTAGACAAAATAAGAATTTCAAGATCTAATAACAAAGCACTTTTATCAGAGAGACATTTCTTTTCTAATTTTATTTCAAAAAAGCCCTAGAATAGATCATCTTGGTTATGTGCACTTACACTTCTACTGTCTGTATTTTGTCAACAATCACTTTACTAGGAGAAATTAGCAGTAAATGTCCCCAACTATTACCTTAATTTATGAAAATTTATTTTTTCTAAGTGTATTAATATTTTTGGGTTTTGGTGTTTTGGGTTTTTGGCAGAGCTCAGGGGTTACTACTGGCTCTATGCTCAGAAATCACTCCTGGAAGGCTCAGGGGACCATATGGGATGCCAGGATTCAAACCACCAACCTTCTGCATGCAAGGCAAATGCCTTACCTCCATGCTATCTCTCTGGCCCTGTATTAATATTTTTAATAAAAGCTTCAGTATTTTATGGATTTCCAATGGACTCTTATTAACAAACTTACAAAGAAAAAAAATCTTTGGCCAGTTCATACATTCACATATCACTTTAAAAATGAGTGATAATGATCAGAAAGATACAGACTCAAGCAATACATAATAAGAACTTATTACTAAAAATAGTATATGTTTATAGTGTTATACTCATTTGTTTGCAAAATATATTTCAAATTTCTTAGGAAAAATGTATAGGCAGATCATAAAATTAAAAAGTTATTATTTTCCTATATATTTACATAGTTCTTTTGTTGTTGTTGTTGTTGTTGTTGTTGTTTTGAGCCACACCTGTTGACTCAGGGGTTACTCCTGGCTATGCTCTCAGAAATCGCTCCTGGCGACTCTGGGGATTGAACCACAGTCTAACCTTGCCCAAGCTAACCTTACCACTTGCGCCATTACTCCAGCCCCTGCATAGTTATTTTTAATTTCTGGTATTTCTTAGAGATATAAGCACTGGAAAATTCTAAGGACTATCAGAAATTGTGTGCCTAAAGAAAAAATTATTGGGGCCGGAATGATGTTGCAGTGGTTCAGCATTTGCTTTGCACGAGGCTAACCTAGGACCTAACCCTGCTTCCCATATACTTCCCCAAGCCAGGGGCGATTTCTGAGGGCTGAACCAGGAGTAACCCTTGAGCATCACTGGTTGTGGCCCCCAAATCAAAAAAATATACAAACCGCATTGTATAAAAACAGGTTAATATATTGTGATGTAACAAGTGCTAAAAGAACAACCCCTTATTTTAGGTTTTCTAATACATTTGTGAGCTAATTACCAAATATGAATGATACTTTTTAAATTTAAATTGCTATTGGGGTGAGGGATATATGAAAAGCTTCATGGAACATATATGTTATATGCAGAGCACTCATATTTCAGTACACAGCACCAAGCCCTGCTGTTACCTAGCACCTCTAGGAATACTCAGTATTATTGCACCAAGCAGTACTTGTATTATTGGCCTCAGCATTGAACTCTGAAACCCACACAGCTAATCCCATTGTCACTGGAAGTTCCTCCCCATGTTTTTTCATCACCTCTAGTGAGTCATCTTCCCCAACTCCCAAAATAAACAAAAATGTCCAATACTGACATGGACTACATAGAAATATGTTCAATAAAATAAGCTTCAAAATAATTATATAAGAAATAATCATTCATGGATCAAATTTCAGATAAAGAAATGAAGGACTTAGGAATCAATGAGTCAATAATGCAATTAAAAGATATATTAAATCCTAACGTCCCAGGTAGAGCTTGCTTTATACTTCAATGACCAATATTAGAAAAAAATTGCTAGATACCATAGAGAAAAGCTATTCTTCACCACATCAACTTGCATTGGGTTTTGAAGTTCATATTTAAGTAAAATTTTTTGAAAGTTTAGCAGGATGTAGCAAAGGTTGAACTTCCACTGGCATCTTCAATGTGTCCTGGATTCAGACTTGTATGAACGTCCATCTGCTACTCTGAAAAACAAAGCAATTTGATTTTCAACTCAAGGATTAAAGTTAAGATTTCTGATTCCAAAACAACACCTTTTTCTAGCATGTTCTCTCATTTCATACAGTGGAAAAGATCCAATTCCAGAGCATGTTCACACTGTGAAAATGACAATAATTTAATAAAATATATTTTAATGACAATTTATCAGAGAACTAGAGGCAACTTGATGATATGATTTGTTCTTTAAGAATTATTTTTTCCATGACTTTCTTAGTTCTGTAAGTCATTTCGTATTTGCCTTAAACACAAAACTTTACAATGTTTTTGTTAGCAATAAAAATGCTCTGGGCTGATGCATCTTAAAACTACTAATTTTTGGTAGTCTGAAAGTTGTTAATAAACAGTTTTCTCTGGCTTTGTTGCATATAAAAGAGTCAGCATGATGATCTCCAAAATAGATAACTTTATACCTGTGTAATTCTTATCATGTACATAATACTATCTTTTGCTCATTAATCTAAAACTGAAGAAATATTTATAGAGACAAATAGTGAAAAGATTATGAAACTTTTGAAAACAAAACAAATTATTATACATACAGCTGTCCAAATTTCAGTTTTAATTCTGTGATTATCTGGCTTATGACATAAAATAAGCACTTAAAATTAACTGGAGGGAAAACTAAAATAATTAACTGTTAATTGGAGGGAAATAGCAATGACATTATTAGCATTTTAATATGAATTTCAAATCCCTTTTTTGCTACTAAGAAGTTATGATACTTGATGTCATTTCACTCCTTGGTGTTGCATGTGTTGCTTTTCTTTTCTAGTCAGCCTATTTTATTTCAAATAGTAAAAGAGTAATAGATAAAAAAGAAGAAATGTTTCTTGGTCTTTCATTTATTTGTTAAAAAAAAAACCTCTCAAGCACAATGGGATACCTGTGGAAAGAATAGTACAAGTAAAATTAGAAGCTAATAAAGAGGTGAGCAAAACCATTAATTTTGTTGATCTGGAATTTGTCGCTGGAATTAACTTTTATTTTGGATTAGTATTCATTTACTTTAATGTGCTTAGGTATTATGCAATTGATATCTATATTAAAATGACTCCTTTCTTGCTCTGAAAGGCACAAGTATATGGAGAAACTGGTCAGAACTAGAATAATTTCATATAACTTCCCCCAACCTTACTATTTTCATTTGTAGATTTCCAACCAGAAAATGTTCCCATTCTGTCAGTTAATTTGATTCTCTTCTCTTAAGGTTCACTGTACTCCTATTTTAGAGAAAAAATATTAAAATGTAAATAAGACATTTATGGAATAGAGCATGTGTCTCTTGAGCTAGTATCCCTTAATTGTTCATTTCTTAATACTCTAGCCTAAAGGGAAGATAAAGAAACCCTCCATATTCCAGATATTTTTTTTAAAAAAGTATGAGATGCAATAGGAACAAATTAAAGTTCTTAATATGCTACAGATATATGACCTTGTAGGAATAATCATTATCAATCACTGATCTTAAATTGAAAGAGGTTCTATTATAAAATTACTCTTAATAGTCAACATTCCTGGGGGGAATATATGCCTGAATTACCTTTGTAAACATTGAGCAAATATGAAGGTGTGAATAGGAGCTGAGCAATAGTACATCTGATAGGAAATTTGTCATACAAAATATGGCCAATCTGATTTAATCCCCGACTTCCTATATGATCTTCCAAGTCTACAAGGAGTGGTTCCTAACTAAAGTGCCAGGAGTTTTCCCTGAGCACAACTTGGTGTGACTCTCCCAAAGAAAGAACAAAACGTATGGATAATATTTTCTAAAAATAAAATAAATAAAAGAAGATGCTTATAAAGTAGGGTACTAGGAAGAATAGAATGGCTAGGATAAGAGGCTATCTCTGCCCACACAGGATGGAATCAGATATCTGCCATGCATTTGTCAAAAATAAAACATTTTATTATTTTTGGAGGGGTCACACCCAGTGGTGCTCTGGGGTTACTCAACCACATGCAAAAATCGAACTCGGATATCCATCTAATATCATGCCCAAAGGTCAAATCTATAGGACTAAAGACCTTGATATCAGATCCAGAAGCATAATGTATATAGAAGAACACTCTTGGGTAAAACATTCCATGACACTGAGACTAAAGCCTTCTTCAAGGAGAAAACAGCACTGTCCAAACAAGTGGAAGTAGAGATAAACAGCTGGGATTATATTAAGCTGAGACATGTCTGCACTTCAAAGGAAATAGTGATGAGGATACAAAGGTCACCCACAGAATGAGAGAAGGGATTCACCTAATACCCATCAGATAAGGGGCTAATATCTAAGATATACAAAGTAATTGCAGAGCTTAAAAAGAAAAAATAACATCTAACACCATAAAAATGGGGAGAAAAAATGAATAGACAATTCCTCAAAGAAGAAATACAAATGAAAAAAAATGCTCCACATCACTAGTCATCAGGGAGATGCAAATCAAAACAACAATGAGGTACCATCTCATACGACAGAGACTGGCACACATCACAAAGAACAAGAACTATCAGTGCTGGTGGGATGTGGAGAGACAGGAACTCTCATTCACTGCTGGTGGGAATGTCGTCTAGTCCAGCCTTTATGGAAAATATGAAGA
>PVKC010053780.1:0-10077 GCA_004027635.1 Crocidura indochinensis | reverse complement strand
CAGGTAAATGCCTACACATGCGCCAGCACCCTGACACAAGTATATAGAATTTTAGCATTGTAGGCATAATTTTGGATATTTGGAATTTTAGATTTCGAATTCTAGGAATTCATAATTTTAGATTTTAGCGTATTGGAATTTTGCATTTAGAATTTTAGAATTTAGATTTTAGAATGTAGAATTCTATAATTTAGAATTTTAGAGATAGAATGTAGAAATTTTCACATTCTAATTTAGAAGATTAGAACATGGAATTTAGCATTTTAGCGTAAAATTAGGGTATCAGCATATAGAATTTAATATTTTAGAATATGGGACTCAGAATATAGAATGTAGAATTTTAGACTATAGCATTTAGATTTCAGAATTTAAAATTGTAGAATGTTGAAATTAGAATAATAGAGTTTAGAATACAAAGTTTGAATGATCAAATTTTATAATCGAATTTAGATTTTAGAATTTAGAATCTTAGAATATAGAAAGAAGATTTAAGCATATTTGATTCAGCATTTTAGTCTTTTAGAATCAAATGCAGATTATCAATTTGGATTTTTATTTGATTATTCATGGGTTTTTGAGTTTCAAATATGGTTTAAGGCCACACCAGATGAGGTGCATTGGATAATCCTGGCTATGGAATCAGAAATTATTCCATGTTTTGGGAAACAAATTGGATGCCCACGGCATGAACACAGACTGTACTTGCCTAGCAATGGCCAGGTAAATACCTACACATGCCCCAGCACACTGACACAAGTATATAGAATTTTAACATTGTAGGCAGAGTTTTGGATATTTGGAATATTAGATTTCGAGTTCTAGGAATTCATAATTTTAGATTTTGGCATATTGGAATATTGCATTTGGAATTTTAGAATTTAGATTTTAGAATGTAGAATTCAAAAATTTTGAATTTTATATGTAGAATGTAGAAATTTAGACATTATAATTTAGAAGATTAGAACATAGAATTTAGCATTTTAGCATTACATTAAGCATATCAGAATACAGAATTTAAAATTATAGAATGTGGTTCTCAGACTATAGAATTTAGAATTTTAGAGCATAGCGTTTAGATTTCAGAATTTAGAATTGCTGAATATAGAAATTAGAATATTAGAATTCAGAATACAAAGTTTGAATGATCAACTTTTATAATCGAGTACAGATTTTAGAATTTAATATCTTAGTATATGGAAAGTAGATTTAAGCATATTTAATTCAGCATTTTAGTCTTTTTGCATAAAATGCAGTGATTTTTCAATTTGGAGTTTTATTTGATTATTCATGGGTTTTTGAGTTTCAAATATGGTTTAAGGCCACACCAGATGAGGTGCATTGGATAATCCTGGTTATGGAATCAGAAATTGTTCTATGTTTTGGGAAACAAATGGGATGCCCAGGGCATGACCCACAGACTGTACTTGCCTAGCACTGGACAGGTAAATGCCTACACATGCGCCAGCACCCTTCACAAGTATATAGAAGTTTAGCATTGTAGGCAGTTATTTGGGTATTTGGAATGTTCGATTTCGAATTCTAGGAATTCATAATTTTAGATTTTAACATATTGGAATATTGCATTTAGAATTTTAGAATTTAGATTTTAGAATGTAGAATTCTAAAATTTAGAATTTTCAAAATAGAATGTAGAAATTTTCACATTATAATTTAGATTAGAACATGGAATTTAGCATTTTAGCTTAAAATTAAGGATATCAGCATATAGAATTTAATATTTTAGAATTTGGGACTCAGAATATAGATTGTAGAATTTTAGACTGTAGCATTTAGATTTCAGAATTTAAAATTGTAGAATATAGAAATTAGAATATTAGAGTTTAGAATGCAAAGTTTGAATGATCAACATTTATAATCGAATTTAGATTTTAGAATTTAAAATCTTATTATATTGAATGTAGATTTAAGCATATTTAATTCAGCATTTTAGTCTTGTAGAAAAAAATGCAGAGTATCAATTTGGAGTTTTATTTGATTATTCATGGGTTTTTGAGTTTCAAATATGTTTTAATGCCACCATTTGAGGTGCATTGGATAATCGTGGTTATGGAATCTGTAATTATTCCATGTTTTGGGAAACAAATGAAATGCCCACGGCATGACCCACAGACTGTACTTGCCTAGCATTCGCCAGGCAATTGCCTACACATGCGCCAAAACCCTGACACAAGTATATAGAATTTTAGCATTGTAGGCAGAATTTTGGATATTGGGAATATTAGATTTCGAATTCTAGGAATTCATAATTTTAGATTTTAGGATATTGGAACATTGCATTTAGAATTTTAGAAGTTATATTTTAGAATGTAGAATTCAAAAATTTAGAATTTTAGAACTAGAATTTTAGACATTATAATTTAGAAGATTTGAACATAGAATTTAGCATTGTACTATAAAATTAAGGATATCAGAATATAGAATTTAAAATTTTAGAATTTGGTTCTCAGACTATAGAATTTAGAATTTTACACTATAGCATTTAGATTTCAGAATTTAGAATTGTAGAATATAGAAATTAGAATATTAGATTTTAGAATACAAAGTTTGAATGATCAACTTTTATAATCGAATTTAGATGTTAGAATTTAGAATCTTAGAATATATAACGTAGATTTAAGCATATTTAATTCAGCAATTTAGTCTTTTAGAATAAAATGCAGAGTATCAATTTGGAGTTTTATTTTATTATTCATGGGGTTTTGAGTTTCAAATATGATTTAAGGCCATACCAGATGAGGTGCAATGGATAATCCTGGTTACGGAATCAGAAATTGTTCCATATTTTAGAAGAAATTGGGATTCCCAGGTCATGACCCACAGACTGTACTTGCCTAGCAATAGCCAGGTAATAACCTATACATGCCCCAGCACACTGACACACGTATATAGAATTTTAGCATTTAGGCAGAATTTTGGATATTTGGAATGTTAGATTTCGAATTCTAGGAATTCATAATTTTAGATTTTGGCGTATTGGAATATTGCATTTAGAAATTTAGAAATTAGATTTTAGAATGTAGAATTCGAAAATTTAGAATTTTACAACTAGAATTTTAGACATTATAATTTAGAAGATTTGAACATAGAATTTAGCATTATAGCAAAAAATTAAGGATGTCAGAATATAGAATTTAACATTTTAGAAATTGGTTCTCAGACTATAGAATTTAGAATTTTTGAGTATAGCACTAAGATTTCAGAATTTAGAATTGTAGAATATAGATATTAGCATATTAGAGTTTAGAATACAAAGTTTGAATGATCAAGTTTTATAATCGAATTTAGATTTTAGAAGTTAGAATCTTATAACATAGAACGTAGATTTAAGCATATTTAATTCAGCATTTTAGTCTTTTACAATAAAATGCAGATTTTGTCAATTTGGAGTTTTTATTGATTATTCATGGGTTTTTGAGTTTCAAATATGGTTTAATGCCACACGAAATGAGGTGCATTGGTTAATAAAGGTTATGGAATAAGAAATAGTTCCACATTTTGGGAAAATAATGGGATGCCCAGGGCATGACCCACAGACTGTACTTGCCTAGCACTGGCCAGGTAAATGCCTACACATGCACCAGCACCCTGACACAAGTATATAGAATTATAGCATAGTAGGAGGAATTTTGGATATTTGGAATTTTAGATTTCGAAATCTAGGAATTCATAATTTTAGATTTTAGCGTATTGGAATATTGCATTTGAATTTTAGAATTTAGATTTTAGAATGTAGAATTCTATAATTTTGAAATTTAGAAGTAGAATGTAGAAATTTAGACATTATAATTTAGAAGATTAGAACATAAAATTTAGAATTTATCATAACATTAAGGATACCAAAATATAGAATTTAAAATTTTAGAATTTGGTTCTCAGACTATAGAATTTAGAATTATAGAGCATAGCATTTAGATTTCAGAATTTAGAATTGCAGAATATAGAAATTAGAATATTAGAGTTCAGAATACAAAGTTTGAATGATCAACTTTTATAATGGAATTTAGATTTTAGAACTTAAAATCTTAATATATAGAACGTAGATTTAAGCATATTTAATTCAGCATTTTAGTCTTTTATCATAAAATGCAGAGTATCAATTTGGAGTTTTATTTGATTATTCATGGGTTTTTGAGTTTCAAATATGGTTTAAGGCCACACCAGATGAGGTGCATTGGATAATCCTGGTTATGGAATCAGAAATTATTCCATGTTTTGGGAAACAAATGGGATGCCCACGAAATGACCCACTGACTGTACTTGCCTAGCACTGGACAGGTAAATGCCTACACATGTTCCAGCACCCTTCACAAGTATATAGAAGTTTAGCATTGTAGGCAGAATTTTGGGCATTTGGAATGTTCGATTTCGAATTCTAGGAATTCATAATTTTAGATTTTAACATATTGGAATATTGCATTTAGAATTCTAGAATTTAGATTTTAGTATGTAGAATTCTAAAATTTAGAATTTTAGAAATAGAATGCAAAAATTTTGACATTATAATTTAGAAGATTAGAACATGGAATTTAGCATTTTATAGTAAAATTAAGCATATCAGCATATAAAATTTAATATTTTAGAATTTGGGACTCAGAATATAGAATGTAGAATTTTAGACTATAGCATATAGTTTTCAGAATTTAGAATTGTAGAATATAGAAATTAAAATATTAGAGTTTAGTATGCAAAGTTTGAATGGTCAAGTTTTATAATCGAATTTAGATTTTAGAATTTAGAGTTTTAGAATATAGAAAGTAGATTTAAGCACATTTGATTCAGCATTTTAGTCTTTTAGAATAAAATGCAGTGAATTATCAATTTGGAGTTTTATTTGATTATGCGTACGTTTTTGAGTTTCAAATATGGTTTAATGCCACCAGATGAGGTGCATTGGATAATCCTGGCTATGGAATCAGAAATTGTTCCATGTTTTGGTAAACAGATGGGATGCCCACGGCATGACCACAGACTGTACTTGCCTATCACTGTCCAGGTAAATGCCTACACTTACGCCAGAACCCTGACACAAGTATATAGAATTTTAGCATTGTAGGCAGAATTTTGGATATTTTGAATGTTAGATTTCGAATTCTAGGAATTCATAATTTTAGATTTTAGCATATTGGAATATTGCATTGAGAATTTTAGAATTTAGATTTTAGAATGTAGAATTCAAAAATTTTGAATTTTATAGGTAGAATTTTAGACATTATAATATAGAAGATTATAACATAGAATTTAGCATTTTAGCATAAAATTAAGGATATCAGAATATAGAATTTAAAATTTTAGAATTTGTTTTTCAGACTATAGAATTTAGAATTTTAGAGTATAACACTTAGATTTCAGAATTTAGAATAATACAATATAGAAATTAGCATATTAGAGTTAGAGTGCAAAGTTTGAAATGTCAAGTTTTATAATCGAATTTAGATTTTAGAATTTAGAATCTTAGAATGTAGAACGTAGATTTAAGCATATATGATATTGCATTTTAGTCTTTTAGAATAAAATGCAATGATTTAACAATTTGGAGTTTTAGTTGATTATGCATAGGTTTTTGAGTTTCATATATGGTTTAATGCCACCAGATGAGGTGCATAGGGTAATCCTGGTTATGGAATCAGAAATTGTTCCATGTTTTGGGAAACAAATTGGATGCCCACGGCATGACTACAGACTGTACTTGCCTAGCACTGGCCAGTTAAATGCCTACTCATGCGCCAGCACCCTGACAGGAGTATATAGAATTTTAGCATTTTAGGCAGAATTTTGGATATTTGAATGTTAGATTTCGAATTCTAGGAATTCATAATTTTAGATTTTAGTGTATTGGAATATTGCATTTAGAATTTTAGAATTTAGATTATAGAATGTAGAATTCTAAAATTTACAATTTTAGAAGTAGAATGCAGATATTTAGACATTATAATTTGGAAGATTAGAACATAGAATTTAGCATTTTAGTATAATATTAAGGATATCAGAATATAGAATTTAAAATTTAAGAATTTGGTTCTCAGACTATAGAATTTAGAATTTTAGAGCATAGCATTTATATTTCAGAATTTAGAATTGCAGAATATAGAAATTAGAATATTAGAGTTCAGAAAACAAATTTTGAATGATCAACTTTTATAATCAAATTTAGATTTTAGAATTTAGAATCTTAGTATATAGAACGTACATTTAAGCATATTTAATTCAGCATTTTAGTCTTTTAGAATAAAATGCAGAGATTTATCAATTTGAAGTTTTATTTGATTATTCATGGGTTTTTTTAGATTCAAATATGGTTTAATGCCTCACCAGATGAGATGCATTGGATAATCCTGGCTATGGAATCAGAAATTGTTCCATGTTTTGGGAAACAAATGGGATGTCCAGGGCATGACCCACAGACTGTACTTTCCTAGCACTCGCCAGGTAAATGCCTACACATGGGCCAGCACACTGACACAAGTATATAGAAATTTAGCATTGTAGGCGAATTTTGGATATTTGGAATGTTAGATTTCGAATTCTAGGAATTCATAATTTTAGATTTTAGCGTATTGGAATATTGCATTTAGAATTTTAGAATTTAGATTTTAGAATGTAGAATTCTAAAATTTAGAATTTTAGAAATAAAATGTAAAAATTTTGACATTATAATTTAGAAGATTAGAACATAAAATTTAGCATTTTAGCATAACATTAAGGATATCAGAATATAGAATTTAAAATTTTAGAATTTGGTTCTCAGACTATAGAATTTAGAATTTTAGAGCATGACATTTAGATTTTAGAATTTAGAATTGCATAATATAGAAATTATATTATTAGAGTTCAGAATACTATGTTTGAATGATCAAATTTTATGATCGAATTTAAATTTTAGAATTTAGAATCGTAGATTATGGAACGTAGATATAAGCATATTTAATTCAGCATTTTAGTCTTTTAGAATAAAATGCAGTGATTTTTCAATTTGGAGTTTTATTTGATTATTCATGGGTTTTTGAGTTTCAAATATGGTTTAAGGCCACACCAGATGAGGTGCAATGGATAATCCTGGTTATGGAATCAGAAATTGTTCCATGTCTTGGGAAACAAATGGGATGCCCAGGGCATGACCCACAGACTGTGCTTGCCTTGCACTGGTCAGTCAAATGCCTACACACATGCGCCATCACACTGACACAAGTATACAGAATTTTAGTATTGTAGGCAGAATTTTGGATATTTGGAATGTTAGATTTTGATTTCTAGGAATTCATAATTTTAGATTTTAGCGTATTGGAATATTGCATTTCGAATTTTAGAATTTAGATTTTAGAATGGAGAATTCTATAATTTAGAATTTTAGAGATAGAATGTAGAATTTTAAACGTTATAATTTAGAAGATTAGAACATAGAATTTAGCATTAAGCATAAAATTAAGGATATCAGAATATAGAATTTAAAATTTTTGAATTTGGAATTCATAATATAGAATTTAGAATTTTAGAGTATAGCATTTGGATTTCAGAATTTAGAATTGTAGAATATAGAAATTAGAATATTCGAGTTTACAATACATAATTTAGAATGATCAAGTTCTATAATCGAATTTGGATTTTAGAATTTAGATTCTTAGAATATTGAACGTAGATTTAAGCATATTTGATTCAGCATTTTAGTCTTTTAGAATAAAATGCAGTGTATCAATTTGGAGTTTTATTTGATTATTCATGGGTTTTTGAGTTTCAAATATGGTTTAAGACCACACCAGATGAGGTGCAATGGATAATTCTGGTTATGGAATCAGAAATTGTTCCATGTTTTGGGAAGAAATTGGGATGCCCAGTGCATGACCCACAGACTGTACTTGCCTAGCAGTTGCCAGGTAAAAGCCTACACATGCCCCAGCACACTGACACAAGTATATAGAATTTTAGCATTGTAGGCAGAACTTTGGATATTTGGAATGTTAGATTTCGAATTCTAGGAATTCATAATTTTAGATTTTAGCGTATTGGAATATTGCATTTACAATTTTAGAATTTAGATTTATAATGTAGAATTCTAAAATTTGAATTTTAGAAGTAGAATTTTTACATTATAATTTTGAAGATTAGAACATAGAATTTAGCATTTTAGCATAAAATTAAGGATATCTGAATATAGAATTTAAAATTTTAGAATTTGGAATTCAGAATATAGAATTTAGAATTTTAGATTATTGCATTTAGATTTCAAAATTTAGAATTGTAGAATATAGAAATTAGAATATTCGAGTTACAATACAATATTTGAATGATAAAGTTTTTTTTCATTTTTCCACATATAAATTTATTGATTTATCGATTTTTATGTATGTCTTTATTTTTGTGTATATTAAAGTTGATGTCTCCAATTTTATTTTATTTTTTCTTTCTCTCTCTTTTTGTACTCTGGCATGGTTTGATTTCAGAAACGAGACTATTGAGTGGTGCTTGTCTTCATTGCATAGTGCTCACTGGATATTTAATTTGATATTTCTTTCTGTATTATGTAGTGTTTCAATTACCTTTTTATTTTTTTTATTTTTTTATTTTTACACCTTGATTACATACGTAATTATTATTATTGCAGGAAAGTCTTTCATTTTCCTTAAAACCCATAGATGAGTGATACCATTCTGCGTTTTTCTCTCTCTCTCTCTCTGACTTATTTCACTGAGCACGATAGATTCCATGTACATCCATGTGTAGGAAAATTTCATGACTTCATCTCTCCTGTCAGCTGCATAATATTCCATTGTGTATATGTACCACAGTTTCTTTAGCCATTCGTCTGTTGAAGGGCAGCTTGGGTGTTTCCAGAGTCTTGCTATGGTAAATAGTGCTGCAATGAATATAGGTGTAAGGAAGGGGTTTTTGCATTGTATTTTTGTGTTCCTTGGGTATATTCCTAGGAGTAGTATAGCTGGATCATATGGGAGCTCAATTTCTATTTTCTGGAGGAATCTCCATATCGCTTTCCATAAAGGTTGAACTAGATGGCATTCCCACCAGCAGTGGATAAGAGTTCCTTTCTCTCCACATCCCTGCCAACACTGTTCTCATTCTTTGTGATGCGTGCCATTCTCTGTGGTGTGAAGTGGTACCTCATAGTTGTTTTGATTTGCATCTCCCTGATGACTAGTGATGTGGAGCATTTTTTCATGTGTCTTTTGGCCATTTGTATTTCTTCTTTGTCAAAGTTTCTGTCCATTTCTTCTCCCCATTTTTTGATGGGATTAGATGTTTTTTTTCTTGTGAAGTTCTGTCAGTGCCTTGTATATTTTGGAGATTAGCCCCTTATCTGATGGGTATTGGGTGAATAGTTTCTCCCACTCTGTGGGTGGCTCTTGTATCCTGGGCACTATTTCCTTTGAGGTGCAGAAGCTTCTCAGCTTAATACATTCCCATCTGTTAAT
This sequence comes from Crocidura indochinensis, assembly GCA_004027635.1. NCBI lineage: Eukaryota > Metazoa > Chordata > Mammalia > Eulipotyphla > Soricidae > Crocidura > Crocidura indochinensis. The sequence goes on along the minus strand of PVKC010053780.1, from coordinate 634 downwards.
ATCTGCTTTCACCCTGCTTGGAGAGTGCATTTTCCTCCTTGAATATGCCTGTAATCTCAATGTCATGGTGTGTTTTGCCTACGTGTCATTCTGTGTATTTTATGTTTTCAGGTCTGATATCAAGGTCTTTGATCCATTTGGATTTTATCTTCGTACATGATGTTAGCTGGGGTGGGTCTAAATTCAATTTTTTGCAAGTGGCTAGCCAGTTGTGCCAACACCACTTGTTGAAGAGGCTTTCTTTGCTCCATTTAGGATTTCTTGCTCCTTTATCACAAGTTAGGTGACTGTATGTCTGGGGGACATTTTCTGAGTATTCAAGCCTATTCCACTGGTGAGAGGGCCTGTCCAAGTTCCAATACCATGCTGTTTTAATAACTGTTGCTTTGTAGTACAGCTTAAAATTGGGGAAAGTAATTCCTCCCATGTTCTTTTTCCCAATGATTGCTTTCCCTATTCTAGGTTGTTTATTGTCCAGATAAATTTCAAAAGTGCATGATCCACTTCTTTGAAGAATGTCGTGGGTATCTTTAGAGGGATCACATTAAATCTGTATAATGCCTTGGGTATTATTACCATTTTGATGATGTTAGTCCTGCCAATCCATGAGCAGGGTATGTGTTTCCATTTCCGC
>PVKC010053779.1:0-10078 GCA_004027635.1 Crocidura indochinensis | reverse complement strand
CTTCCTTCCTTCCTTCCTTCCTTCTTCACATCCAGCAGTGCTCAGGGGCTACACCTGATTTGGGGGACCATATGAGATGTCAGGAATTGACCCAGGTCTGCTGCCTGCAAAGCAAATGCCTTCTCTGCTGTGCTGTCACTCCAGCCCCTGGCATAATCCTTTCCAAGAGCCTCAAACCTTTGTCCACGGGGTGTGATGGCCCAGGATGTATATATCAGGGTCAGCGACTCCAAGATCAATGGCTTTTCCCCTCCACGTGGTTCTGTCCAATTTCTCAGGCTTCCAGGCTTTTCCTTAGTACCTGATTTGGACCCATTACCACTAGTGGGGTCCCTCATAGGACCCTGTGTGATCCCAGGCATTACACACAAGCAGCCTCTTCCATCTGCAAAGTAAAGTGGCATTCTGCGGCTCCCTTTAAAGATGAGAAATTCAAATGTCTGCAAGTTTAAAGACCGTGTTCAAGGTCATCACGCCAAGAAGGGGCAAAGCAAAACTACCACCACAGGCAGCTGAGCAGAGACCACACAGCATTGCTCCACAGACTAAAATAACTGATTCTCTGGCTTCAGTGGTTCTCTGAGGATAGAGGAAGTACAAAACTCTTCCAAAAGAGCTTAGCATAGCAAAATGGAACATCCTGGAACAAAATGTAAACACACACACACACACACACACACATACACACACACACACACACACACACACACACACACGAACACATTTCAAAAGAGCATAACAAGGTTTTTAAAAATGTGTCTCTTCCTCTTGTTTTTCTTTTTCCCTCATTATGAAAGCAATTCATGTTCACTGTGGAAATTTGGAAAACACAGAAGAGGAGAAAGAAGAAAATAAAAATCACCCTAATCTTATTACCGAGAGAAAATTGCTGTTAACATTTGTTTTATATCTTCACGACATATTTTTATATGCTGAAACGTACATATGTATTTTTTTAAATGTAATTGGGATTGTCCTTCCAAATTGCTTCTCAGAAAGGTGCAGTTGATTTACAGTCCAAAGGTAGGTTGGAGAGTGCTTGCCTGGCCCACCACTGAAGGAGTCTCATTTTACTTCTGTTAATTCACTGGGTTTTTTTCTTTGTTTTTGTTTGTTTGTTTGTTTGTTTTTTGGTTTTTGGGTCACACCCGGCAGTGCTCAGGGGTTACTCCTGGCTCCATGCTCAGAAATTGCTCCTGGCAGGCACGGGGGATTCAAACCAGTGACCTTTTGCATGAAAGGTAAACGCCTTACCTCCATGCTATTTCCCGGGGCCCCTGTTAATTCACTGTTTTAAGATGCTTATATTAAAAAAAAATTCTTTCCATACCTATATTTCTTTGGTTTGGAAAAGATTGAGTTAAAGCATATTCCAGTGACCTGAGCCGTAAGTGTCCAGAGCAGGAAGGGCATTTGCCTTGTATGTGGTCAACCCAGGTTTGATCCCTGGAATCCCATATGGTCCCTCCGAGCCTGTCAGGAGTGATTCATGAGTACAGAGCTAGGATGAACCTCTTAGTGCCACAGGACATGGTCTCTAAACAAAACAAAATAAATATTCCAAAAGGGGTCAAGGATATTGTTCAATATCCTTGTACAACACTTGCCTTAGCACGTATGAAGCTGTGGACTCAATTCCTGGCATTGCAAAAACACAGCAAAGACCAGGACTGGAGAGATAGTACAGCTGACTCAGGTTCAATCCCTGGCATTCCTTATCGTCCTGTGAACACCGCCTGAAGTAATTCCTGAGTGTAAAGCCAGGAGTCTTTGAAGGAGTCACCTTCCCCCCAGAAAAGTGTCCCTAGAGGAGAGTGGGAAGGGGGAGAGGAAAGAGTGGTCCTCCAAAGAAGAGCATGGAATAAAGAAAAGCTGGGCTCTGTGACTGCCTTTCACCCAGGAAGACACTGAGACCCAAGCCAGAGAGGGTCAGCTAGCCGCCCCAGCGCACCCAGCAAGTTCTGGGTGATTTCTGAAGTTTGAGCAAGAGAGAAAGATAATGATCAATCTTTTCATCCTTAGAGGCGACTAGGATGCGGGTCCTTCCTTCCAGGCTCTTGGCTGTGTGGTGAGCAGGTCACTCTGCTAGTAGAAGGGCTAATGTGCAGTTGACTTCGGTCACTCCTGGCTCTGATGCTCAAGCAGTCATTCCTGGTGACATGTCATTGGATGTTGGGTCTAGATGATCACGTTTGATTTCTTTATAGGGGTGATGCCCACACACGTTCAGGGGACCCAGGACCACTTCCGGTGGTACTCGGGGGTCACTAGGCCTATACCTGGTGATCTCAGGGATCCCAGGGCCACTTCTGGTGGTGCTCAAGGTTCACCAGGCCTATACCTGGTAGTTTTCAGGATCTCAAGGTCATTTCCAGTTGTACTCAGGAGATTCAGGGCCATTTCCGGTGATGCTTGGACATCCCAAGGCCACTTCTGTGACTCAGGAGACTCAAGGTCGCTTCTGGTGGTGCTTAAGGGTCACCAGCCTATACCTGGAGGTGCTTAGGGAAACCAGACACCTGGAAAGTGGAGAGTAGGAACTCAGAAGCTCCCTTCTCTTACTCAGATGCTCCTCCTATGTTCCCTAGTGCCAGAAGCTCTATTTTTTCAAGCTCTGTATAGCTGCACCCAGGGTGGCAGAGACCCAAGTGACCTGCTGAGGTCTTGTATTGCTGCCAACCAGAAGTTGAACTGGAGCTCATCAGGACCTTTGCCCTGGGAGAAGACCCTAAGCCATTGGCACTGGAGCTGGATTTCCATTTCACAGAGAGGGAAACTGAGATTCACAGAGAGCCTGAAACCAGAAGAGTGTCCCTTGCTGTGAAGTAGCAGACAGGACACTTTAGCCAAGATTGAACTAAGCCACCTGCCTCGCCCTCAGCCAGCAAGAGCAGCTTCCCTGAGCCCCTCTGGCCTCTTGTAATGGCCTTCTGACTCCCCACTTGCCACCTGCACACGGGGGCCTTGCAGATCCACTTCCTCATCAGCAGTGACAGCGACAGTGTGGCTGCTTCTAGACTTCTGGCATGTAATTACTAATCAGACGTAGGCAATCAAGCTGTGTCCCCGTTTCTTTCCTTCTCCCCCTTCCCACTCTCCTCTAGGGACACCTTTCTGGGGGGAAGGTGACTCCTTCAGGAATTCAGATTAACATCAACAACTGGGGAGTTGGGAGGGGGGGGGAGAAGAAAGGCAGCAAACTCTTTTGCAAATTGCAAATGACAAGGCGTCTACTGAGCTGGTGTGCTCTCTGCTATTTTAAGGGGCCTCATTTAGCATAATATTTGCATCGTTTGTGTCTTACCCGATAATTAGGAGTGGAGACAAATTCTTCTTGTTCCCAGACGAAGGGCACTGGGGTGGGGAAAAAAAAGGAAGCTGAGGAGGAGACAAGTTTTAGGAGGGGGAAAGCTTTGCAAGGAATGTCCTTCTCACCCCCACTCTCAGTTCCTGCTGTTTTGCTGAAATCTCCAGAACCCCAAAATCTTCTGATCTGGGGAGGAATCTGTATTTGGTTTCCTGGACTCCCAGCAACCCCTTATGGGGTACTTGATCTGGGCTTTCCTTAGTTTGACAAACATATTAGGCAGTATGTAAGCAGCATATCAGTCTCCACCTCTGCACCCCCTTTTTTGTTCCCTGCTGTCTGATTTTCCTTTGGATAGTCCAGCCTTTCTCCACAGTGTCCCCTAAAATTTTCCGCAATGAGGGGAATATTCCAAAGTAACCAATTCTCCACTAAACAAGATGGAGAAGGAGCTCCCAGAGCCGGCTGCAGGCTGCAGCAGCCTTGGGGAGTCCTGATGACACCCTTATCTTAATCATTTTTTTTTTTTGACTTTTGGGTCACACCCAGCAGTGCTCAGGGGTTACTCCTGGCTCAGTGCTTAGAAATCACTCCTGGCAGGTTCAGAGGACCATATGGGATGCCAGGATTTGAACCACCACCATCAGTCCTGAATCAGCTGCGTGCAAGGCAAATGTCCTACCACTGTGCTATTTTCCAGCTCTCTTACCTTACTCTTGACCCCCCCCCACACACACACACACATCTAAGTTATTGTCTTTTCTGGTCGTTTTCTGCTGGAGTGACTCAGCAGTTGAGGGCTGAGTATGTTTATGCACCAGCAACCTTGAGCCTTTGAGAAAAGGCCTTTATGGGAAAGTGGAACAAGGTAGAGAGATGTGGGGAGATACCTAGCCTGGGGGGACCAGTCCAGCCCAAGGCTCACCTCCCTCTTCAGGATGACCTGCTCCCCTACCCATGGCCATCTAATGCTGATGGGTCAGGCCAAGTCTTTAAGCACAGGTGCTCTGGGGGAGGGTATCCAGTACTCCTGATGGGGCAGCCCCCTCTCCCCTCCCCTGCCAGTTGTCTGGGCAGCGCCTAGTAGCTTCCAAAGAAGAGAGACTTTCTGCCCCACCATTGCCTCCTCCAGCCTCACTTGAGTCCGTGTTTCTCTTCTCAATATCTTTCAGCCACCATTCAACTTTCTTGTTTGTTTTGTTTTGGGGGCCATATCATGTGATGTTCAGGGTTACTCTATTAGGATTTGAGTTCTGAACAAGGATGGATGCCATTTTTTTTGTTTTTGTTTTTATTTTTGGGTCACACCCGGTAGCACTCAGGGGTTCCTCCTGGCTCTATGCTCAGAAATCGCTCCTGGCAGACTCGGGGGACCATATGGGATGCCAGGATTCAAACCACCATCCTTCTGCATGCAAGGCAAATGCCTTACCTTCATGCTATCTCTCCAGCCTCCATGGACGCCATTTTGTAAAGGCCACACAGCAGGTTTCTTCTCAGATTCTGAGCAGGGAGAGATGCCATTTTGTAAGAATATCATGGTGTAGGTCTTTACAAGCCTATTTCCATTAATACCATCCCAAGTTACCTGGCCATACCAAGTAGCCTATCAGGGAAGGACAAAGGAGTACTAGGAAGGCACCCCTAGACAATAGCCTATCATTTGAAAGACGATCAGAAAGCTGGAACCTCCCTATATGCTTATATAATCTTCTTCATGACCTCGGGAAGGTTAATCTCTTTTGGGAGGTGGTCCTGACTGGCCAGTGTGGGGGTCTTTTTTGGCAGACAGTTTAAAATATTAAACTTTATTCCATTTGAATGGTGTTGTCCTTTGATTTTGGACCCTAGAAACTCCTGGCTTTGTGCTCAAGATAACCTTGGCAGGGCTTGAGGGACCATATGGTGATTGATAAAGGAGCAGTGACAGCAAGTGATAGAGAATTAGTGACAGCAGATCTCTGTGGTCCCCATGGTTCCCAGGCTCTTCAATGTTTTCAAGAACAAAAATATTGGGCTGGAGTAGTAGCAAGTAGGTAGGGCATTTGCCTTGCAAGTGCTGACCCGGGGTTCCATCCCTGCCATCCCCTATGTTCCCCTGAGCCTACCAGGAGTAATTAATTTCTGAGCACAGAATCAGGAGTAACTTCTGAATGCTGTTGAGTTTGTTCCTGAAATAAACAAATAAAAAAGAATAAAAATATTGAACAGAGTCATGAGGCTCAGACTCAGAATGTTGAAAAGTTTAAGGAAAGTAAAGGCTAATGAAGAGGAGGAACTCCTCTCAGGTGGGAAGAACTTAGCTGAGGACTAAGTTGATATGGCTAGTTTCGCTGGGGATTTTATAGGAAAATGGAGTCTTTGTACAGGCCTTAAAGGCTCTTTGCTTTCCTTATCAATAGATGAAAATGTTACAAAGAATGCCAAGAGACTATAAAAGAGTATAGCTGCTTTGTGACCATGAGGCAACAAATCCAGAGCCAAAAAATATCTAAGTGATAGATAAATTTTTAACTGCCCCTTATTGTAGATATTTTTATTTTGATGACTAGTGTGTGTATATTTGTGTGTGTAGGGGAGACATGGGCACATGAACTTGATTTTGATGCCTGCACACACACTCTCCCAAGTTTCATTCTTTGTGATTGTTTCTCATTCACACCTAGCCATGGTATGTCAGGGATCACACATTCTGTGGTATCACCCTGGGCCCCCAATCAGTAGTCACAGGCATGGTGCTAGGCATATAGGAATGGTCCTAGGAGCTGAATTTTATACCTCATGCTTTCAAGACACAGACTTATGTCACTGAATCCACCTCAGCACCCCCCAAATCGAAATCTTTCATAATTTCATTGAAATGCCAAACCCACATTAGATCATCTGTTAAGAATGTCCCTAACGGAAGTAAAAACTTAATACATACCTCATAGGTACAATGCTCTGGCTCCACCCCAGGCTCCATGTGGCTTCTGAGCATGACTCTGATGAGCCCTGGAACCACAAGCTATGACTGGGCACAATTTTTCTTAAGCACAAGATTTTCTTGGGCACAAATTTTTTTTTGCTGCTGGCTTTCCCTCACTCAAACCACCCTTCTCTCTCACACACAAAACCTGCCAGGTATAAGGTGCCTTATAAGGCACATAGATGTCTTAAGTGCTTAAGCCAGTAGCAGTGAAATTTCCTGGTCCCAGCAGCTGAAAGCATTTATGAATAGCTCCAATACAGCCTCATGGGCTGCTGTGAGGAATAAAATAGTCAAATACATGGTGAATTCCTGGCATAGGCCTGAATACATGAGGAAAAGACCATAAACCAGCATTGCTCGTGTTGGCAGGAGGAACTACCCAGAGACCCTCAGGAAAGGTTGGGAGCAGTTGCTGGGGTAATTTAAAACTTGGAAAATGTGACTCTCTCTTCCTACCTGCTTACTCTTCAGGGACATGATGTGTTATCAGGGGGAAAAAATCTGTAAAGTTCAGCTCTACCCCATTCATAATTTATAAAAATTAAATTTTAATTTTTGTATGAAGACACCATGATTTACAAAGTGATTCATCATTGAGTTTGGGCCATAGAATATCCTAACATCAGCCCTACCAGAATGAAGTGTTAACTTCATTCTACCAGTGACCCCAGGTTATAGCTCCCACACACCCAGCTCCCATACCACCTCTTTGACAGGCACTTCTGGGCTCAGGACTCACTCCTGGCAGTGCTCAGGGGATCAGATGTGATGCCAGGAATCAAACTGGCATTGCCTTTATGAAAGGCAGGAGAAACTAGTACCTTGATTTTTGTATTAATTTTCTTTTATTTATTGGTTTTGGGGTCATACCAGCAGTGCTCAGGGATTATTCCTGGCTCTGCACTCAGAAACTTCCCCTTGCAGCCCGGAGGACCATATGGGATGCCAGTAATTGAACCCTGTTCCTTCCGGGTTGGACACATTCAAGGCAAATGCCCTATCGCTGTGCTATTTCTCCAGCCTTCTGTACCGATGTGCTAACCTAGGCGTTTAATATTTAAAAGCAGTGGTCAAGAGGGGAGGGCATGAATGAGATGGTGCTTGGAGTACAATTTGGTGAGAGGGAAGAGCCCATAACAAGTTGTGGGGTTGGAGTGCAGTGGATGTAGTTAAGGAACCCAGAGAAGATCAGTAGAGTTGAATTTACAAAAGGGAAAAGGAGTGGTTTGCTTTCATAGGGCTCAAAAGAACACATCAATTTATCATGTTATGTGTATGAAGGAGAATGGGGCTGGGAACAGAGGACAACCAGAGAAATGGGTGGGGAGAGTGTTACAATAATTCAAGTAAGCCAGAAGAAGGGTTTGAACCAGGTGGAGGGGGTGCCAAATCCTCAGACACTGGATGGGAGACATAGTGTTCAGCAAACATGATTCACCATGGATCTATACCCCCTCTTCCAGGCATCCAGGTTTTGAAGGCTGGGATAACTATGATTCTATGGCTTCCAAAACAGCTACTAAGATTCTTTCCTCCTCTGTGACACTTCCTGGCCATGTCACCATCAAGAGTTATGGCTGGCAACATCTTTTGGTCTTCCCATCAGGGACATCTGTGGAGGCTTTTATCTTAATGAGGTTACTCAGGGCCACCATCCATTCATCTTCCCTGATATCAACATGGGGGAGACAATGTAAGGAAGACAGCCTTGAGCTGACAAATATGAATCACAGTAGACTGACTGAAGTGTCTGAGGTCTCATCAGGAAGGAGTAGAAAGGACAATGGGATTTGGAGAAGAAAGAAGTGCAGGGGATTTGTCTTGGGGCTGGGGAATGGTTTTGGACTTGTCACTGTGGGAAAAGCATTCCTTGCTGAGAGAATGTCACCCGCGTCTAGCAAACTTATCATGCTGCTTGGTCATCAGGCCAGTCAGGAGAGAAGGAGTCTGGAAATGCCAGGGGTGTCTGCTTGGGAATGTTGTCACAACCAATGTGACAATGATGTGTCATCCTGATTATTAGACACACCAGTATAGAGTTGGAAGGAAGGGAGAATGGGGGTAGGAGGAGGAAGGCATTTATCTGGGCCCCCATTTCCCATCTATCAAACTGTGATCCATAGTCATGATGAAGACATTACCCAGCCTGGAACTGGCCAGATTCTGTTCCCAGTTGCTGACAAATCCCCAAACTTTCTCTTCCTTTGACCTTCTTGTTTCCTTCTTTAAATTTTTTTGTTCTGTTTTGTTTTTGGGTCACACTTGGCAGCACTCAGGGGTTACTCCTGTCTCTGTGCTCAGAAATTGTTCTTGGCAGGCTCAGGGGACTATATGGAATGCTGAATGCCGGGAATAGAACCAAGACAAACACCCTACCACTGTGCTATCTCTCCAGCTCCTCCTTTCTTTAAAGTTTTAACCATTTAAGTACCTAGTTCCTGTTACAGACTCCAGGATTCAACAACAACAATAACAACAACAACAACAAAAAAAAAAGGGACAAAAATCTCTTCCCTGTTGAAGTCTATGGGTGGAATCAGAAAAAATAAGTTTTGTAAAAATATACAATATGTTTATGTGCAAAACCCAAGATCTCTAATTTCAGAAGTCTGACTGCAACAACAAATGGAGGAGAACTTTTCTTAGAACTACGAAGAAAGACTTTGGGGTTAGACAAATTAGTATGCCCAGAGCCTGTAGTTAATCTTATGGCAGCATGCTTCATGGGTAGGGACATCCCGATTTTAGGCCAAAGGTTTTTCCTTTCTATTTTCCCCAACATTTGCTGTGCCTATGCAAAAACTGCCACTCTCTTTTTTAATCTTTTCGATGGGGCTCCCAACTTTTTCATAGAAGATTGGGACATGAATTACTTTATTTAGCTTCATATTTCTGCATGTTTCTATAAAATTAAGAAGGAAAAGTAAAGAAAGGGAGGATGGGGGTCAGGGATCAAGTGGTCTCAGGTGCATTGGTAGAGGAAAAAATTAAAGGACAGAACTAAATATCCACACCAAAGTTACCGACAATAGAATCAAGAAACTCAAACTATAAAAATCTAAATTAAAATGGATTTGTTACACTGGAAGGCCAGGGGGCAAAGGGTAGTGGCATAGGATGCACGCTGGGAACATTGGTGAAAGGAGGTTGACACTGGTGGTGGGAATGGCCCTGATTCGTTGTCCCGGTATATCTAAAATCCAACTATGAAGGATTTTGTAAATAACTATGGTTTCAATAAAATAAAAAAATAAGCGAATTACATAGTAGGAGGTTAAAAAAATACATTTGGATAGAAAAATCGAGCAATGAAATGGTGAGGGCAGCATTTTCACTGAGGCTGGAAGAAGTGTAGCGATCTCAGCTGAATAGAGATGATGACATTTAAATTAACATTTTGATAAGCGAAGGGAGCAAGCTACTCTGAATTGCTTTGGTTTTATGCCAGCCAACTGGCAGTATTCATGTTTCCCACCAAACCCTCTTCTTTCTCACATCAGTAATTTTGATTATGGGGTGCCCTCTTCCTGGAACTTCCTTCCCTCCAATTCTCATCATGCCTGTGCTCAGATCTTACTTATAAAAAGCAATATAAGGGCCGGAGAGATAGCACAGCGATGGGGCATTTGCTTTGCACGCAGTTGATCAGGATGAACGGTGGTTCAAATCCCGGCATCCCATATGGTCCTCCAAGTCTGCCAGGAGCGACTTCTGAGTGCAGGGCCAGGAGGAAACTCAGAGTGCCATTGGGTGTGATCCTAAAACAAAACCAAAAAAAAAAAAAAAAAAAAAAAAAAAAA
>PVKC010053778.1:0-10080 GCA_004027635.1 Crocidura indochinensis | reverse complement strand
GAGAGGAATGTTAATATTATTAATTTATGACTACTAGATTTAAGAAGTTTTCGAATATTTCCTCAAAGAAGACACATGTTGTTGGAAATCAGGTCCAATACTTGTTTTCTTCATTATAAAATTTGAGAGTATACAGAGTGTTGTGATTTAAAAAAAACCCAACCGCCCAAATCCAACAAACTTGGTCTTGTTCACCATTTCTGGCACAGAACTCCTAAAACATGGATTTAGAAATGTGCCTTTTGTTATTTAGAAAGTAATGAGCCTTGAATTTTTCCACAAGTCCCTTTCAGCCACTGTGGAATTTGTGCTAATGGAGGTCCAGGGACTCTGTTGGCATCACCTGGAGATTCTAGGAGAAACATACCAGGACAGGGCTTAGAAGCTCTGTGGTCTGACTCTCCTGTCTGATTCCTTTGAATGGCAGCTTCTTTGGGGAGGATGTTGGTACACCCAGCACATCCAGAGCCTATTTCTGGCTCTGTGTTCTATCCCCAGGATAGAAAAACACTCACCCAAAAGGATGTATGTGCACCTCTATTCATTGCAGCACTAAGTATAATAGCTAAGAGTTGGAATCAACTCTAGATGTTCTAGGTGTCCAATAACAGACAAGTAGATCCTGAAGATATGGTACATATACGCAATGGAATGCTACGTAACTATAAGGAATGGAGCAATTATGCAATTTGCTGCAACATAGATGGAACTATAAGATACTATGTTAAATGAAGTAAGCCAGAAGAAGGAGAATAAATAAATACAGGATGATATCACTTATATGTGGTATTTAGAATAACTGCATGAAGAAATGCAATGGTTTCATGGGGGTTGCTAAGAACACAAGGCTCAAAGTATAGTGAGGAGAAGGAAAAAAATTGAGCGAAGGAGGAGAAAGAAAATTTGAAAAGACAAGGATCAGGGGCCAATGCGATCTGAGATGAATTGATGATGTTAAGAAAGGACAGAACTCAATATCCAAGCCAGAGTCAACAGCAGTGAAATTACGAGACCCAAATTCTAAAATCCAAAATTATAAACAGGACTGTAATGCTGGCAGGTTGGGGCGGTGGGTGGTGGCCTGGGATGGACTCTGGGAATATTGATGGAGGGAGGTTGACACTGGTTGTGGGACTGTTCCTGAAACACTGTATGTCTAAAACCCAACTATGAATGACTTTGTAAATCACAATGGTTTACATAAAAAATGAAAGAAAAATGAACCCTGGTAGCTGAGTTTATATGTGGGGCAGGGGTAGTACCAGGGATTAAATGGGATTAGCTGCATGCAAGGCAAGTGCCTTACTTAGCCTTTGAATTATTTTTGGCTTTGAGTTATAGTATAGCATAGTATAATATAATATGATATAATACTATAAAATCGGTAAAATATGATATATAACAATATATGATAAAATATAATATATAACATAATTTAAAATAGCAAGTTTTAGATTATGAACTTTATATTTTATATTTATATTTTATATTATGAGCTTTATATCCTGAACTCTCCAGATGCAGAGGGTTTTAAGAGTCCTAATGTATAATTAATGAATCAGAAGTACTGGTGATAGCATGGATTGTGATTGACATCTACAGTGGGTGGGATTATCTTTTAAGACAGATCCCTTAACCCATGACTGTTGTGCAGGTAGATTGTAATGGATCTGTGTTAAATCATAGGACACTTTGCTGGTGCTGCCGGTGGTTGGAAAACCACATCTCATTTCAAAAACAAAGCAGTTTGTAGTGAAGTGTTGAGTAAATGTAGGATGAATACGTTTCTCTTTTTATTTTTGTGTGTGGAGTAATAAGAAATTGTAGGCGAGCTCATGAAATGTATGCAAATGAATTTTCACTGGGTGCAATTAAGGCAGCTTTTGTTTTCTTAGTTTCAAAAAAAACTTGCTCTAAATTTGTGCACATCTCTGCTTGACCGCTAGATGTCAGGAGTGCCACAGGACCTAAGGGCTTAACCAGGGCCAGTAGAAAGCGAACATTGTAAGCTCATAGTCCTTCGCATATTTCCAGTTTCCATATGATAGATGCCAGAAGAACCTGATACAGTGTGATATATAGAAGCAAGGTACAACTGGAATAATGAAATTTCAAAAATAAGCCTTTTTAAAGAAGGGTTGTAATAGTTCTATTGGGTATTGTAAACACTTGATACCGCTGTTCTGTTCCTGGCGTTTGGGTCTCTCTCTTTTTTATGGAAAGATGGATTGAACTTCAATTTAAGAATATTCGGTAATCCCTCTCAGGACGAACTGTAACAGCTGGTATTTTTGTGTTGTAGTAAATCGATTCCATACAACAGTCAGTAATAATTATGGCTGGGCTTTGACAGATTCCGAAGTATTTTCAATAAATTTAGCCAAAGAAAATAGTATGATTACTGCAGAACTGGAACTCAGTTTGAAAGTTAAATTTAGGAACTCTGCTTCTCTCCACAGAATATTAAGCATAAAACTGGTTGGGGTTTTATCAAGCCATTATTAATTTTTTTAGTAGTAGACCTATTATATGTTCTGAGAAGATAATTACTTTGCCACACATATTTCTTTAAAAAGCACAGCATTGGAAACATTTAACCTTGATTGTTCATTATGAAATAGAAAAGGAGAAATGCTAAGACCTTTCATATCTAGTGTTTATATAGAACACTAGTATCAGTTTATGGGGAAGTTTGGATGTAGAATATTAGAGATGTGTTACATTAGTAAAATGTATTTTGTAAACACACACTGGTTTATGATATAACTATATGGTTTTTGAACCAAAACATTGAAAGTGGCTGTATGATATAATTGTTTTCTGTAGTTCTAAAACTCGTACACAATAACTACTTATGACATAAAAACCTTAATTTATGCATATATAATAAATGTTGCCCACACATATTTGCCCTAATTGTATAAATATGCAATATATAAATATATATAAAATTATAAATATGCAGTATATAAATATAATATACTATATATACGATACATTTGAATGATATATTTGTAACCAGTTTACAAATTTGAATCACTTCTTTAGCAGAAAACAGAAGTCTTGTACTAGAACTTTTTTTGTTGTTGTTGTTGTTGTTTTGGACTGTACCTAATGGTGTTTAGGAATCATTCCTGATTCTTTGCTTGGGAACCATGCATTGCGAGGGATTTAGCTTGGACCTCCTGCATGCAAAGCTTATACTTAGCCCATTGATCTGCCTCTCTGACCCTAGAATGCATTCTTTACATTATGTTTGGTCAATTTTTCACTTCCTTCACATTTGAACTAAGGAATGAGTCCATGTAGTTGAATTTATCCAGACAGAATAACTTATTACAGCAAACCAATTTAAAATTATTAGGGACAGTAGTTTCAGAGCTAGGCATGAATGAATGAACATTAGCTCTTATTTTTAGCTAAGTGGTATCTGTTTTTGCTCTTAAAATAGCTGCCCTCATTTTAAATTAATGCCCCTCTCTATGAGTTTGTATATATTTCTGAACCATACCAATCTTTGTAATATAAAGCAAAGATAAAAACTGCAACTAAACCGGGTCTAAGATAGGCTATTCGACGAATTCTTGCAGACTGCTGTTCACTTTAATCATTGAAAAATTATTGTAGAAGGCTTTAATCAGGTTTTACAGTTTGAAAATTTTCAAGATTTTCAAGTGAGATTTGGCAAGCTCTTTATCCTATAATATGAATCAGCAGTGTAAAGTCTTCAAGGATTAAAAAATGAGCCATTTTTCAGGTGTTTACAGGTGCAATTTTTCTCATGCATATGGTTTTTAGTGACTGGATTTGCCTTTAGAGAAGGGAAGAATGTATTTAAAGATGAACTTAAACAGATTGTTTAGTTCTCTTGATTTCCAAAAAGTGTATTTTCCATTATTAGGCAGCATGGTCCAAATCTAAACCACATGGCCTCATTCTAGGTGTTAGGCCAATATAAATTTTAATCTTGCTACTTGAGTTTTTTATTTTGTAATCTCACTCCTTGAATTTAAAAGCCTCCTTTATTATTTTCTTCCCCCTGTCACACACTGCATAGTATGCATGCCTTATTGTAGCTAATGGCCAAACAATTCAGAATTACTCTGTCTCTTGGGCATATATGAAAGACTAAGTTTTTCTAAGATAAAATAATTTATCCCAGGTCAGAGATCTTGAGAGATTAAAGATTAGTTCAAGCCCCAGACCCCTTGCTCTTAGCTATAGCACAGCGGCGCTTTAACTGCTTATTTGGGGATAAAATGTAGTTATATGAGTTATTGGAAGAAAATGGCTATTTCCCAAATAAATAATTCATCCCAGGTCACAGAGCTTGAAGGATTAGAGATAGGTCAGATTCCAGACCCCTTGCTTTTAGCTGTAATGCAATGGTGCTTTTAGGGCTTATTTTGGGATAAACATAGTTACATGAGTTATTGAAAGAAAATGGCTATTTCCCAAGGTGCATCCAGCGAATGTTATTAGTTTTAACTAAGCAGTCTTTTTTTAAACTTAAAGAATTTAGTTTTGTGTCTAAATTTGTGTTGTTAGGTTTGATTTAGACATTAACATTTGGGTAAATCTGTGATTATACATACCTCGCTTTAACTCTTGTATTCTTTTAGGGTTATTTGTAGATTCCAGTTAGATTTGGCAGGCTTTCAACTGGGATGACTTATTAAAATTATAATTGGCGATAAGTTGACAATTTGTAGAGTTTCTGTTCTACTTTTAGAAATACGTTTAAAATTAAGTAAACAGAGGGAAGGGTTTAGAACGCCATTGCTGTACAAAACTTGTTAAACGTTCTCCCTCAGTGCAACCAGCAGCTCTCAAACCAACTACGGAACTTTTTAAGGAAGCCTTGATTTATGCAAGGAGAACTCTGCTGTTTTTTTTTTAATAAGAAATCATACATCCACATCATCATTTTTAAAAAATTCAACCTCTCACACTTAATCTTGGTGTATGTCTGTAAAATGATTTCTGAAGAACTGTGATCATCCTGGTAGTTAGAATAAGGATGGAGAATTGGTTGCAGAAGGGTGCAATTTAGTAACAGACCTAATGTTGATGATGATTTTAAAAAATGACTCTTTTCTTTTTTAGAAGCGGCCCCTGGTGACATATAAATCTTGGTCTAACGCGCGGCCACAGACCGTCGAACTGGAATTCCCTGAGGCTGACTCTAGCCTGTGTCCGGAGTGTGGCGTCCCAACCTACAGCCCACTGCAACATGCCAGCTTTGTCCACGGGATCGGGGAGCGACCCAGGTATGTAAGCCCCAGAGCAGCCTGTAGACTCACTTTGGTCATTTTGTTTGCTGAGAAAGCGACCGACAAAGGCCAACAGGTCCTGCTTGTTTTTCTGTCGCTAACCAGAGAGGGCTGTAATTCTGTCATACTGGAAGTGTTCCTCCAAGATCAAAGTTGACAGACTGCTCCTGGTTTGGGCAGAGCTCTGATACTGCCTGGTTTTTAAGAAGAAAGCCAGGCATTTTACATTCCACCCCCCCATGTAGTCTTCTAAAACTCAAAAGTGGCAAATCCCATGGTGAGCTTTTTTCTTACCTTTCACTCAGATTTCCTAAGAAATGAATTTTTTCTTGTCATTGCTTCAGACCTCTTACTCTTTCTTCCTTTAGGAAAAGTCACAGGACCTCAGTTTTCCTGTGGGTTTTTTTCCTTGTTACCCAAGGTAAAAAAAAAAAATGATCCAAACTTGATATCTGCCTTTAATGATGCAGTTAAAGAAACAGTGTATTTCATCAGATTAGTTTTATGACACAGTGATACTTAGAAAGATTTCCAGAAATAGTGAAAAATTCACCAATGTATATATGCATTGCAGAAGGTGGGGTCAGGGAAGTCAGTGCACTTTCACAGCCTGATTTTCGGATTCTTCCCCATGTTAGAGCTTGTTAAAAAATGGAGATCCTGGGGACCCTTATAGGACTGTTGTTAAAAAAGTATGAGTGGGGTCAGGAGACCCCATACAATTTAAAGACCTTTCAAAAGAAGAGCCAGAAAAGAGTAACAAGAAATACTATGTGCCCCACTGAATAGGATTGTTACTCCATTATGTAAGCAGCTGAGACAGCTCTCTTAGACTGGATAGCTGGTAGTACCATACGTCTTAAAAAAGGCTGACCCCATAAATATGGTTGTTGTATTATATTACATTGGCGTTTTTATTTGCTGCATTTGCAAATATCATTTTTTTTCTATTTTAAGCTTTTTCATATTTATCTTTTGGCAAGTTTTATCTTATAGTTTTCTGTCAAGAATCATTAACTTACATACAAATCTTCCCTTTTCCCTCTTCTGAAGATATTAACTTGGAAGCTAGCTCCATTGGAAACAAATTTTTTTCTTTTCAGTTTTTATATAGTCCCACATTGTATTGTACTATATAAAATGAAAGATTTAACTTTCCTTAGTGGTTTGGGAAATTATAGATAAAATTTATTTGAGCCATAAATTTACTATGGTTATGTCATGAATAAGTTTTATTGCCTTGCTAGTTACCAAAAATGCCATCATTTAAATTGAATGCGAAATATTGTCGCTGATTTCTATCTGAGGGAATGATTAAAATGGAGTATTTCTAGTTTATAGGGTAGTTTAGGTGTCAGTCATGAAACATTTCACAGACTATATAGCATATGTACAATTTAAATTTGAAAAAGAAATTCTCTGCATGTAGCAAGCTCACTTGTTTATGTCCCCATAACTCACACCTGGCTTTGTGGCTATCACTCTCTAATTTTTTTTTCCTTTCTCTCCTTCCCCACTTTTAATATTTGTATGTCCCAATGAGGTTTGAGTCAGACAGCAAAGATGTGCTTGTTCTAAAAGTCATGCATTTGGGTAGACCCCAAGTATGTTGGGTCCTTTAAGATGCTTATGGATTCCTCACAGACCAATTTCAGTTTCAGCGTTAGAGAGGTTGTGTCTGCTGCCACCAGCATGTGCCCAGCAATTTTAGCTGTTGGTATCAGGTCCTCATAGCAGGATAGAGCTAAAGGGCAGGTGACCAGGCAGCAGGACACCAGTGCCAACTAGCAGCAGCCCCAAAGGCATATAATGGAAAGTGTCTACCACATCTCTGCTTCCCTTTCCACTGATCTCACTAAGAAGCACATCTAATTCAACCCATAATAAAACAAGATTCTTGTTCTTAAGATGTTTAATTTATAAAAAAGGAAAGAAACTTTGTCACCTACTCGTGTCCTCATTTTTGAAGTGGTATCTTTCAAGAATTTTCTGTCTGTTCAACATCTGTGTATGTATATACATTAATATATTGTTTTATTTTTTGTTTTGGGGCCACACCTGGTGATGCTGGGGATTAAACCTAGGTGCAGGCAAATGTACTACCTGCTCTACTATTGTTCTGGCCCTAAATGTATTGTGTTTTTTGTTTGTTTGTTTGTTTTGTTTTGAGTCAGACTGGGCAGTGGTCAGGGGTTACACCTGGCTATATGCTCAGAAATCCCTCCTAGCTTGGGGGACCATATGAGACACTGGGGGATCAAAGCGCGGGCCATTCTAGGTAGCACGCGCAAGGAATACGCCCTACCGCTTGCACCACCACTCTGGCCTCTAGGTATTATTTTTTTGTTAATTAACAACTTACTTCAGGTTGCAACCTTTATTTCAATTAGTGAATCAGTATCCTGCCTTACTAACTAAAATATTTATTCCTATTTTCACTCTTTTTGTTTGTTTGTTTGTTTTGGGCCATATCCTGTGATGCTCAGGGATAAGATGCCAGGGACTGAGTGGCTTAAGTGGCTCCATGCAGCACAAGTACTTTGCCTCCTTTCCTATCTCCTTTTCCCCTTCATTCAGATTTTCTGACTTCCCCCAGAATCTCTTTTTCTGTTGTTGTGTTATCCCAAGATCTTAGTTGTTTTGGTGTCATTAGGATTCTCTAGGTTGTGATAAAGCCAGGAAGACTCATATTGTTATGATGGTTTGCTTTGCTTATATTATTGACTATATATTGTTGCTTATATTATTGAATGCTCATATTGTTCTGTTGTATTCAGACTCATCTTGTTATGCTGATATTAAAGGTTTCAGGAATGTTAGTCAAGCATGCTCTAAAATTTCCCCCCATTGGAATTTGTCTGATCTAACATGTCATGTCATATTGAAGATGTTTACGTATAATCATGTATTGATGTTGTTGATGCTTACATATTGTCATATATTTATGTTGATGATCAGCTAGCTACCGTTTGTCAGATATCCTTTGCTCACTCATTTTCCTTTCAACATAGCCACTGATCAGATGTTCTCATGAGCCCCTCCTCAGTTTTGATCCTTAGCAAGTATGGCTTACAGAACATAGAGAATTACATTTACCAGTTTATTGTATCAAGAAGGATCCAGATAGAGAGGTATGTGGGGTTAGGTTTGGGTAGATCCAGACAGGTAGATCCTTCTGTCCTGATGGAATTGAGGTGTATTATTTGCCTGGTAGGTGAATATGAACATGTAGTTCACTGCATCCCATTCTTTGAGATTCTTAGGATGCTCTTCCGATAGCATGATCTTGTATCTCCAGCCATCTACTCCTTTCCAGAAGAGTGAAAGGAGAGATTCTGTTCCTTCATTAAGGCTGTTATTTTACAGGATTTCAAAACACAGCCAACCTGGCAGATGTAAAGGAAGATCTCTGTAGTTTTCATTTGTGTTTCTTGGTCATTGTGAGGTCATGCACATTTTCATATTGGACATTTCGATGTTCTCTTATGAAATACGAATTTAGAATGGCTCGATTTTTCTGGTGCATTCTCTACTTGCAAATGTAGGACATGCCAATTTTTTCTGAATTCTCTAAGTCGTGCTAGTCCTGTGTGTTGCAACTCTTCTCTTACTCTCTGGTTTATCTTTTCTTTATTTCTGTTCTTCCTTCTCTGATATCCCCCTTTATCAAGTCCACATGCATAACTTACACATTTCATTGTGGTTGAGCACCATTTTTTATTGTTGCTGTTTTTTATTTAATCCTTAATTTATAGTCACAAGGTTTAATGTAGGGGAGTTTTTTTATTTATATATACTTTTATATATTTAGTTACATGAATTTCTGTGGAGTGTGTGTGTGTGAGAGAGAGAGAGAGGGAGAGAGAGAAAGAGAGAGAGACAGAGAGAGAGACAGAGTATTATAACCTGTTTTTTTTCCTTCTCACTTTCCTTTGATTTTCACAGTCATGCCAACCTCATCCTAAGTGCTGGGATGGGTCTGCTTTTCCTTGGAAATGTTTGGGAAAGACTGAAATGAGTTTTTACTTGACTTGAACTTAACCTGCCAGATTATTTCACTTGGGACTAAAAATAGTGCTAACTAATTTATGTGAAAGGTTTTAAGAATGTTCTGGCTTACAGTGATGGAGGGAATGTTACACGGTTGGTGGGATTGGTGCTGGAACATTGAGTGCCAGAAAAAGTGGTATCATGAGCAACTTTGTAAACCACGGTGTATAAAAAAATTAAAAATAATAATTACTCCATTAAAAAATTTCTGGCTTTCACTTTCTCCCAGGGCCAATTTTAGTAATTATCCAGGCCTTGATCTATTTCATTTAAACGTTAAGAGTTATTAAAAAATTTTGCAAACATTATTTTGTGTGTACAAATTCTGTATTAATGCTTCTCATTTTGGTCCTACTAATGGTACTTTTTTTCCTTTGTCCTCAGTCTTTAACATTGTCAGAGCTTCGTTAATTTTATTTATTTATGTTGGTTTTTGGGTCACACCCGGCAACACTCAGGGGTTACTCCTGGCTCTACGCTCAGAAATCGCTCCTGGCAAGCTTGGTGGACCATATGGGATGCAGGGATTCGAACCACTGTCCTTTTGCATGCAAGGCAAATGCCTTACCTCCATGCTATCTCTCTGGCTCCGCTTTGTTAATTTTAGATGTAAACTTTTGACCTTGTTAAATTTTCTGTACTGTGAATCTTCAATTAATTTATTGCCTTTGATTTTGTTTATTCTAATTATGGGAATTTGTTAATAAATATTTAGCCTTCTTATTTTTATTTTTTTTATTTTTTATTTTTTATTATT
>PVKC010053777.1:0-10075 GCA_004027635.1 Crocidura indochinensis | reverse complement strand
GGACCCCTCATATATCCTCCTGCAGTGGGGACCAAAGGTAATGGACATTTCTCCGTGGCACAACAGGAGACTGGGAGAAACTCCAGCCTCATCCGTTGTATGATCCCAGGTAAAGTGTTCGACTTCTCTGAGTTTCAGTGTCTTTAGCTCAGAATAGGGCTGGGGGTTGGTTCCATTCTCCGAGCGCAGAGCTGGAGCACTGCCAGGTGCGGCCTTGTGAGCATTAAGTGATGTGTGGAGGGGCCTTACCAAGGTAAGGCATTTACGTTGCTTGCAGGACAGTGGTTCGAATCCTGGCATCCCGTATGGTCCCCCGAGCCTGCCAGGAGCGATTTCTGAGTGTTGAGCCAGGAGTAACCCCTGAGTGCTGCCGGGTGTGACCCCAAAACCAAACCCCTCCCCCCAAAAAAGTGATGTGTGGAAAGTAGCAGGAAGGGCATGAATAATTGTTCTGCCTGTGAGCCCCTCAACAGCACCACCTTGGTGCAGGGGCAGCTGAAACAGAGGCCCTTTCTGGGCAGAGGAAGGACCTTGCATTCGGTCAACCTGGGTTCAATCCCTGGCATCCATAGAATCCCCTGAGCACTGCCAGGATGAGTGAGCATCATCGTATTTGCCTCCCCAAAAATAAAATCAAAGCTTCCCTGGGTACCAGCAGGCCCAGAGGCCTCACTTCTATTCAGGGAGACAGTAAGTGTGCACATCATTGGGGTCACTGAGTCCCTAGTCCCTCCATGATAGCAGCTTCAACTCCTTTGCCCTATCCAAGCAGGGGGAAAAGGGGTGAAGGATGCTCAGGATACTCCAGGGTACAGCTTAGCTGGTTAATATTTCTTTCTTTTTCTTTTTCTGGGGGTGGTGGTGGTATAACACTTGGTAGTGTTCAAGGGCTTACTCTTGACTCTGCTCAGAAATCACTCCTGGCAGGCTCGAGGGACTTTATGGGATGCCAAGATCCAACCCAGGTTGGCCACATGCAAGACAAATGCCTCCCTGCTATGGTTTCGCTCTGAACTTCTGGCTAATATTTCTGACAGGCTCAGTGCTCTGCAGAACCAAGTAGGCACTTTGCTGCTCCCCTTAGGGCTTCTTCTCTATAATGGAGGGTAATTGTCCCCCTCATTTGCCCCCTTAGACTCATCCCCTCTTCTATCCTGGAATACTATGAACCTGTCACCCTGAGGACCAATTACTCCAGGTTCCCCATGAGGGTGGACACTCTGTGGGGCTCACTCTGCTCCCTTGGGTGAAGAGGATAGAGGGAACTCATTCCCCAGATGCCTGTCCATGTGCCCTCCTGCACCTCACTGCACTCCCCTATGCCTTCCTGTGCCCCCTATACCTCTGTGCCCCTGCACCCTTGCATCCCCCACTTCTCCAGTATCCTGGGTCCCTGGGAACAATATCTCTGCTCACACCCATCACTAGAGGGGCAGATGTTCTGGAGACTTTTTTGGGGGAGAATCCAGGGAAGACTACAGTATTTTAGGAAAAAACCCAAAAAACTCATGATTCTTCCTTATGTTTGTTTTGGAATTCACATTCAGCTGCACTTGGGGCTTACTCTAGGAATCAATCCTGGCAGGCTCAGGGGACCATATGGGATGCTGGGGATCAAATCCGAGTCTGCCGTATACGGAGCAAGTGCCCTCTTTGCTGTGCTATCATCACTCCAGCCCTGCAAAACTCATGATTCTCTGAGTTGGACATTCACCAGTCTACTCTCCCCACTCTCTTGGAGAGGCACTTTTTTGGGGTGGGAGAGGTGAGGGAACCCTGGACCCCTGGACCCAGCTCTCAGAGGCAGTAGAGTGAGCCCAGAACAATCTGAATACCAGCTAGGCTCAGGGCCTGATCTGGGCCCTTCTAGGCAGCCTTCCTGCTTATCTCCCATCGGTCTCCCCCAGACCTACCTGGTGGGGGTCGCATCATCTCCAAGCACGTGTAGGCACAGCCATTGTAGCAGCATCTGTGGAGTGCGGGGCACTTGGCATCCCCCTCACAGCGCTTGGCCTGGCAGGCACCAGGGGGCAGAAACTGCGGGGGTGGCGGACAGTAGTCAGCTCGAGGGTTGTCCTGTGGGCACAGAGCATGGTCAGAGCTACAAGTAGTGCCAATGCCTCCCACAGCAGAGGCAGCAGATTGGCGCCACCCTGGATTCCCACTGATACTTTTCCCTGGCACCACGCAGGATGCAAGGCCCGAGCCCCTCAGCCCCTTGCAGTCCCTCAAAGAAGACCTGGGAATATCTGCATAAGGAACACGAGAGAGGACAGGTCCTGATTATTGACCCCCACATGCATGCACACACCTATTTACATGTTCTCCTGACCACATGCGATCTTCACACATGCAAACAGCCTCTATCACATATGCTTCTACATGTGACCCCACACACATGTATACACACCTCTATCATACTTAGTTAGCCACATGTGTACGAATGGAGCTGAATGAGGTGATGACTAATATGCACTGAGTCAAATGACCCCTATAAGTACAGAATTAGAATCTGGAAGACCAGGTCAGCGCCTGAGCCCACTGTCTGCTGCCCTGGTGAGTTCTCCTGCATGCCAAGCCAGCAGAACAGCATGACACAGCTGGACAGAGTTGGAGCACGCCCCCTGGCTCAGTGATACACCCATGACAGGTGACTGAGTTAAAGACACAAAACTGCAAAATGTCCCAAAAGAAATCCAGAGGATTTGAGGGCTGCAGGACTGCAAGTTGCATGCACTGCTCATCGTGCCCAGAAGGTGGCGCTGAGTCACCAGGAACTGCCCTTTGGGATACAGGCGCCCCCCACTACACCCTACCACTGTCCCAGAGTGTCCAAATTCCTAAAATAACCCCAAGAGCTGAGAGAGAGGGTGTGGAAGAGATGGCAGGGAGAGTAGCAGGGACTCACAGGGACAGTCTGGCGTGTAAGAGGACCCCACCCAGAGAATCCAGTTTAGGCCACACCCTGCAGTGCCCAGCCAGAACCCAGGGCCCAAACAAACTCTTGAATTCTCTCCCCAGCTGCACCCTAGGAGAAAGAGGAATCCTGGGGTAGCACTAAGGAGGCTTCTTAAGCAGCTTCTGTGTTGCTTTGTTGTCTCAAGCACCTTTTTTTTTGTTTTTGTTTTTGGGCCACACCAGGCAGTGCTCAGAGGTTACTCCTGACTGTCTGCTCAGAAATAGCTTCTGGCAGACACGGGGAACCATATGGGACACCGGGATTTGAACCAACCACCTTTGGTCCTGGATCGGCTGCTTGCAAGGCAAACGCAACTGTGCTATCTCTCAGGGCCCCTCAAGCATCTTTTTTTGTTGTTGTTTTTGTTTGTTGTTTTGGGCCTGGAATCACTCCTGATGGTGCTCGGGAGGCTGAGGGTGGAACCCAGGTCAGTCACGTGCAAGGCAAATGCCCTCCCTGCTGTGCTATCGATCCAGATTCACCAACTTACATTTTTGTTATTATTATTATTTATTATTATTTTTTTTAGATACACTCAGCATTGTTCAGGGGTTACTCCTGGCTCTGTGCTCAGGAATTGCTCCTGGTAGGCTCAGGGGTCTTTAGGGGATATTGAGGATTCAACTCAGGTTGTCCGCCTACAAGACAAGTACCCGCTGTACTATTGCTTGGGTCTCCCTTCAATCTAGCATTTGTAACTCGTGGGAATGAAATACTGCTAAGGAAAGAGAAGTGGGTCTCGGGCAATTGAGGAAGGTCTGGCTGCTCCCACCCACTTCTGAGTCTCTATCTGGGGGAATCAGGAAGCCATCTTTATCGCAGTAAACATCCTTTTCATCGCCTGGAGACACATGTAAACTCTGACCATTAAAGGAGAAGAAGTGGGCGCCCACATCTCCCCGCTGCCTGCCCAGAAGACTCTAACCTTCTCTGGAATGTTCCAAAGCTAAACCGCCAGACCTATAAACCCACCCAGATGGGCCTTGGTGTGGGAAGGAAGCCAGTGCTCATACTTCCTGGGAATGTGGACTCTGTGTCCTGGCTTTGGGGCCAGCTGAGGGGACTATCTTTGGGGACACTCCTCATTTTGGCCTCTCACTGCAAGGGCGGCCCCATTTCAGTGCCTGTCCAGAACCTGTGTTCTCTGTCTGCTACTAGCACGCCAGTGTGCCTATGTCTCTGGAATATTCCACACCTTTTGTGCTTCTCTTCAAAACTTGTACACCACTAATTCTCTTTTTGCCTTTTTTTTTTTTTTTTTGGGTCACACCCGGCAGCACTCAGATGTTACTCCTGGATCTGTGCTCAGAAATAGCTCCTGGCAGACTCGGTGGACAATATGGGATGTCGGAATTCGAACCACCAACCTTCTGCATGCAAGGCGAATGCCTTACCTTCATGCTATCTCTCCAGCCCCAATACACCACTAATTCTTTGGTTCAGGGTTTGTCACAGTTCTCAGGTTTACAGCAAAAGTTCCTGCCCCCCACCCCTACATACAGAGAAGCTCAAACCTGCCCATGTAGCCTGTGGAATCAGCAGGTCCCGGTGTCTGTGTGTCAGCAGACAGAGGGGTTCACAGCAGGATTCATGCCTGCACGCACTGACTGAATCCAATTCTGAATGGACTTCGAGGGAAGAAGAGCAAGGCAATGTGGGCAATGTCTACAGAGGAACCCTAGGTTCTGACCTGAGATTTTATCCCTTGCACCCCCAATCACTCAGCTGGGACTGGAGTGATAGCGTAGCGAAGAAATCATTTACCTTGCAGGTGGCTAACCCAGGTTAGCTAACCTCATCACCCCGTATAGTCCCCAGAGCTTGTCAGAAGTGACTTCTGAGCACAAAGCCAGGAGTAACCCCTGAACCCCGTTAGAAGTGCCCCCCCAACACTCCCACAAAAATCACTCACACTCTGCAATGGACATTTTCTTCCTCTAACCAGGGGTCTCAAACTCACGGCCCTCCATACAACATTTTGTGGCCCTGCCCTAGAGGAGTCATTTTTTTGTTTTGGTTTGTTTTAGTTGTTTGGGTCACACGCCGCGAATGTTCAAGGCTTACTACTGACTTTGCACTCAAGGATCACCCCGACTTTGCCTCGTAGGGCCCCCAGGTAAATTGAGTTTGAGACTTTAAGCAAACAGAAAGATAACCTCTCTGGATATTTAAAAAACCTCCTTGTGGGGGCAGCATCACCCACAATAGGAAACTTTGGGAGGGAAATCTAGTCTGGCTCCCTGAAGGAGGGGCCATGACTTCAAACTTTGCCAGCCCAGATGGCCTCTGGGAAAAAGACAGGTCCCCAAACAGTGCTTAGAGGGGTACTAGGCCCTTCCTAGCCAAGAAGATAGCACAGCTGGACATATACTGGGTCAGGCAGGCATTGTGGTACAAGGAATTGACCTGGGGGCTTGGCATGTACCCCGACCTCTGACTGACCCCCTGGCTTGTCAGTGCAGCCTGAGGCATCCCAGAGTTCCTCCTCTGTGGATTCTTCCTTGTGTCTTGGTGCTGAGACCTGCAGTCCAGAAGGGGCCCAGGGGCCGGAGGGCCAGTGTGGCAGATCAGAGTCTGTGGCCAACAAATGCCCCTTAGAGCCACTTCCTGAAAGGTGGGGCCCTATTCCCCCAGGATCTTACCTGCTTGAACCCAGTTTCTTACGTGGGAGGTGGGGGGCTCTGCTTCCCATGTAGGCCCTGTGGATCAGGTGAGTCTGGATCTGATCCTTTTCCTAGCTGAGCAGAGGCCTACAGTGTGGACCAGTTACATTGAGGCAGGACCTCGCCGTATTGGAGCCCTGCTCTGGACAGGAAGGCAGCCCAGGGTGTCCACCCTGATTGTACTGGACTCGGCTACTTGCCTCCTGAATTAACCACAGAACCAGGACCTCTGAGGAAGGAGCTGAGCCAGGGGGTGCAAATGCAAGGGGCTGTGGTCCCCCCTCTTGGTCCCTGCTCAGGGTCCCCCTCTCAGTCTCCTGTCACTGTCCCCACTCATGTTCCCCCTCATTTTCATCAGGCAAATGTCTGCTTACAACAATGTTTTGGGGACTAGAGAGATAGCACAGTGGTAAGGCATTTGCCTTGCATGAAAATCACAATTGGACTTGTCTAATTTCTGAGTCTCGAATAAAATAAACTATTTTATTTTAGTCCCTGCACTCAAAACTAAATGCAGACTCAAAAACCAGGGAAAGAGTTAGAGTAGAGGCAGAGTTCTTGGATAATGTCACAGACATGAATCCATCCATGAATCAGATTTTCCAGTCAATCTCTGTGTACAGGAACCTAAAATGTGTGTCCAGAGTTTATTAAACTTCTTTTCAATCCCTCCCATCTCCGCCACCATCATGGTCTCCAGAACCAGCCCATCCTGTGTAACATCAACCCTTCACTGGGGATTGCATCACAAAGAAACTGTCTTTTCTGCATTTCTTTCCTGGACCCCCAGTGGTGCTTGATCAAACCCAGTTTACATGGGGAATTGGCAAGAAGAACTTGCATGCGGCCGACCTGAGACAGACCCGGTTCGATTCCTGGCATCTCGTGTGGTCCCCTGAGTTTGCTTGGGGCGATTTCTGAGCACAGAGCCAGGAGTAACCCCTGAGCATCGCAGGTGTGGCCCAAAAATAAATAAATAAACAAATAAACAAACAATGTTTTGGTTTGCTTGGTTTGGAGGCCACATCTGGCAATGCTCAAGGGTTACTCCTGGCTCTGTGCTCATGAATTGCTCCTTGCAGGCACGGTGAACCCTATGCGATGCTGAGGATCAAACCAGGGTCAGCCCCATTCAAAACAAATGCCCTCCCCGCTGTGCATTTTGCTATTGGTCAAGCAGTGCCGTCCTTTGCCCTAAAGACACTGTGTCATCACCCATCTGCCCTCTCATCTTGACTCTGCTGCTGTCCAGGGTGCGAACTGATGCTCGGGGGACCTTGAACAGTGCCTGGTCCCGGGAAGATTCTGCAAGATATTTACTGAGTGAATCAGCAACCCCACAGATTCATGACTGTTTCACACCATCATTTAGTGTTTGATTACCGAGACTTGCACCCGTGTCAGTCTTGGCAACTGCAGCAGGTCCTGGTGCCCACTCATTCCCCTCCTGTCCCAGCTCCTGCCTGCCTGCCGGCCCAGCTCTGCAGAAGATAGCAAGGAAGTGGGTCGGCCTGGCTATGCAGAGACTCCTGCCAGGTCCTTGACAACAGACATCAGGGTTCGCTTCTCCCACATCCCCCCTCACAAACACTCACGTGGGGCTCCCCAGCTGCTCCCTGGTGCAGGGCCTGCTTCCAGAAACTCCTGGTAGAAGTGGGCTGGAGGAGAAGCATCAAGAAGCCCAGGATACAGATAACCTGAGGGAGGCTGCTGAGAGACATTTCCGTGATATTCCGAGGCCAGAGGGCCCCCCTCTGCCGAGCTCTGAGACCCGTGTGGACGTGGGTACTGCCTGTGCAGCCAGTAGGCTAGCTCCACCCCACCGGGCTCTGGGATCGGGTGTCCCAGCCCTGGGAGGGGGTGGCCGGGTGGTAACAGCTGGCCCTGGAGTTGCCACCCAGACGTCCAGACGGCGGGAGGAGGGGGCACTGCTGGTCTGGCGGGAGATGTGGCTGGGAGGGGCCATGACTTGGGTAACAAGCATTTCCTTTTGGACTGGGGTGGTCCCCTCCCAGACCGGTGCACAGCAGGGCCTCCTTGTCCAAGTTTGGAGCAGGGCTGGCAAGGGTGGCCCTAGGGCTTGTTGGGAAGTGGCTGCAGGTGGGGGACCTGGGGAGGGGGCGCAGGAAGACCACGCACAGTGCATGCCAGGCATGTCCTTGTCAAGGCAGGATGCCCAGAGTCATGATGTCTTGGGAGAACTCGTAAAGGGGAAGGGTCTATTTCCTGCTGATTTTATTTCTCACATCCCCCATTTATTTTCTTTTTTAAAAGTATATTCACTGTGACACGACAGTTATTCCTGACTAGGTTTCAGGCGGACCATATTTCTATTCCCCCTACTGGTGTCCCTTATGCCCCTACTAGTCTCCCCCACCCAGTCTACCTCCAGGGGGGTGCTTTATAAAAATTAATGTAGGTTTGCACTGTTGCTGTTGGGGTTTCATATCTGACATTTCCCCCTTTCAGCATTTTCCCTCCCGGTTCAGAGTTTCCCCACCACATTCATTGTCCTCTCCCGTCCTGTGCCCCAGATCCCTAAGAGGCGCCCCTTACTGACACCCAGTTGATGAAGGGGGAAACAAAGGTTCTTCCCTCAGCCACTTAGTAGAGGTCTGACAGTGGGAGGGAGCAGATGGGTTGAAGGGACCCTGCTCTCTCTGCCAAATCGCTCTACTCTTCCCATCACTCCCCAGCCTCACCCACCTACCCTGTAGCCTCTTTTCTATTTTGGTTTTTGGGCCATATCCAGAGGCACTCAGGGCTTGCTTCAGGCTCTGTGCTCATTCCTAGAGGGCCTCTAGGCATTGAACCACATTTGGTCACAAAATGTGTTCTCTTTTTTTGTGTTTATTGTCTGGGAAGCCACTTATCAGTGTTCAGGGACTGTCTGCCTTCTGGTGCATCAGGACCTCTTTTAAGAGTGTTTAGAGAAGCTGTGGAGCAGGGAGTTGAAGCCTGACGACCTGTATACACAGTCTGTTCTTGAGCCCTTTGGCCTTATTCTGGCTAATCTCAGACCCCGCCTATGCTATTTGGTCCTAGCCTGGACAATCTCAGTCCTCGCCTGTACAATCTTGGTCACAGCCTGTGTAATCTTAGTCCCAACCAGTGCAACCTCAGACACAGCCTGTACTCCCACCTGAGTTTACCTCCTCCTAAGGGCCTACAGGGGAAACAGGATTGGTGTTGCTGTTTACTGTGCAGGGGAAATACCCCAAAGATTCTCCCCTGTTCCCCTCATCTCCCTGCAGTTTGAGAGGTACCTGCTGGATCTCAGCCCTCCTGAGCTCCCTTGAGTCCCAAAGGCTGCAAGTATGTCTATTCTGTGCCCCTACCCAGTGCCCTTCTCGCATCCCTAACACACCATGTCCCATCTCTGCACCAGAGTCGGCTCTAAGCCAGGGTCCTGGTGAGGGATTGGCACAGGTAGGGCATAGAATGGAGATAATGGAGTAAAATGGGCATTTTCCAGAGGGTATCCAGGTAAACAAGCCCATGGGGGAGAGTAGAGGTGGGCTGGGGAGTAGATGGTTGAGTGGGTGAGTTCGAGAGCTGGGCTGGTTGTAGATTGGTGGGTGGATATTGGCTAGATGGCAGAAAGATGTGGAGGAAAGACTGGATGAGGAGTGAATGAGGAAAGTGGTGCAGATGAGGAGGGGCTGATGGGGGTGAGGAGGGGCTGCTGGGCAGGGCAGACTGCTCTGGCCTTTCTGCTGAGGAACTTCTGCTGCCCAGAGACAAAATCCAACTGGCTCTTTGAGCATCTAATCCTCTGGCTCCATAGTCACCTCCACCCCCAGCACCTATATTTGATGGTCCCCACTGATGCCCACAGTTCCACTGCTGACTCAGCCACTTGACCACAGGGATTGGTAATCCTGTTCAGAGCATTAGCTCTCACCCCCACCACGGGAGGGAATGTTGAGTTGGGGTCCTCTTTGCTCTGGGCCCTTTCAGAAAAATAAGGCGACCTCACTTTACTCTTGGCTTAAACCATCCTGAGCCAAAGTGGCTCACAGGGAGGCATGGGGTGCAGGGTAAGGCCAGGCCTCCAACCATGGCCCCATTTCTCCACCATGAAGCCGAAAGAAGCAATCCTGTCTGGAAAAACAGGAAAAGTTCTTTTCCTGGGAACCAAATAGGTCCCAGCCTCATGCTCCCTGATGTTGTCTGTGCCCTCAGCCCTTACAGTTCTCCCTTTACTGTACTGAAGTTGATTGCTTCCTCTTTCTCCTCTTCCTCCTCTTTATTCTCCTCTTTCTATCTCCTCCAGTCCCAGCACAGTGACTCACACAGTGATCACAGCATGGGTAAACAGGTGAGAACTTGGGGTGAGCCAGGCACAGGGACTTTAAGGGACACCCCTGGATCCTCCTGAGAGCCCCTCATGGCACAAAGAATTGATGTGCCCATTGAACAGATGAGGAAACCAAGGCAGAAGCCTCAGGTA
>PVKC010053776.1:0-10075 GCA_004027635.1 Crocidura indochinensis | reverse complement strand
CTTCTCCTTCTCCTCTTTCTCCTCCACCTCCTCCCCCCTTCCTCCTCCTCTTTCTCCTTCCTCACCATATGGTGATTTCTGAGCGCATAGCCAGGAGGAGTAACCCCTGAGTGTCACCAGGTATGGCTCAAAAACAAACAAACAAATAAGATGGAGATAAACATCAGAATCTTTACCAAGAAAGGTCAAGATGCATGTTTTGGGAGACTCAGAGTTGGTTTCAGTCACTGCTTTTCTATTGACTAATCTGTGACCTGCCAACTGGGAGAGTTTATTTGTTTGTTTTGTTTGGGTTACACTTGGCAGTCTCAGGACTTATTCCTGGCTGTGCACTTAGGAATCACTTCAGTTGAAGCTGGGGTACCATATGGGATGACGTGAATGGAATGTGGGTTAGCTATATGTATGCAAGGTCTTACCAGCTGCTTGAGCTGTTGACCCAGCCTCAATTGAGTTTCCATTTCTAATACCTGTCTCCTCACCCTACTGTGACAATTTAATAATTCTTATAGATGCAGTCCCAAGATCCAAATGCTGGTGGTACTGCAACATACTTGGTTACTCTTAGGTGACATTTATTACTGTGTCAGGTGGTCAGACTTATGGCACTGGAGATGGCTCCAGGTAAACCAGACCACAAAATACCGGTGCCCAAGACTCTGTTCCTGCTTTGGAATTTAGTTTAGAGTTGGGAGGTAGGCTCCTAAATTGATACGTTTAAAGCATCTCAAAAAACTTTTTTAATTGGATCAGCATGAGATACAGTTATAAAGTTGTTCAGGATTGAGTTTCATCATACAATGTACAATACCTTATACCATTACATATTTCCTGCTTACCCTTCCTTTGTGCTCTGTGCTCCTTGCCATACTTGGGTAACCCTGATGTACTGCCCAGGATCTAATTTAGGCTTCCCTCCTGCTGTCAAGGCATGCAGCATGCATGTCTTCATTATTAGAGAAGCATACACCAGACGTGTCTTTTGGCTTTCCTGGTGCAGTGCCTGATTTCCCCCCAAGAAATATTTCAGCCAAAAGACCCATTGGAGAAGTCAATCATAACCCTTGCGTGGATTACTGGCTATATTTCTGTCATGGCTGTGACATTATATATCTTTTTACTTTTATTTATTTGATTTTGTCTCCCTTGCATAACTAGCAGTTCAGCCTTAGTTATCCTGCAATCTTATAGAAATTTTCAGCACCAAAGACTGCTAAATTCCCCGCTGGCTAGTATATTTGCAACCCAAAGGTTGAGTCAAGCCAGTTCCCAGCAACTTGCTTTTTCCTGCTCTCAGCTTCATGGTGCTAACAATAGCTTTTGCCTTTCTTGAATTCTACTTTTTGGAGGCTGTGAACTTCTTGCAAACCAGAACACCTCCGTCTCATGTTTTGCCTTACCTCTAGCAGGGCTCTTTCTCACCTACATCACTAATTCTTTAGATATGCATATTCTAGGGCTTGGCATCATTGTCTTCCTTCTCCTAAGATTCTCTGCCCTTTGTTCCCCTGAAAATACCTTGCATACCAGAGTTGTACTTAAAGTGTCATCAGCTGAAAAGTAAAGTTTATCTCTCGTCTCATAGACGTGGGTCCCCATGCAATGCACTTTGTGTGGTTTCAATTACTTCATATTTCGGGGCCGGGTGGTGGCGCTGGAGGTAAGGTGCCTGCCTTACCGAGATAGCCTTGAACGGACCTCGGTTCGATCCCCCGTGCCCCATATGGTCCCCCAAGTCAAGGGCGACTTCTGAGCGCATAGCCAGGAGTAATCCCTGAGCGTCACTGAGTGTGGCCCAAAAAACCAAAAAAAAGAAAGAAAAAAAAAAGAAAAACTCAATTATTTCATATTTCATATTCGTCTGCTCTTGTACCCATTTTTCTCTCATGAAAGTACTATGACTCACGAGAATTGCTGAGACGCATCACGTCCACAGCATCCTGCATGCAAAACGTGCATCTTGACCTTTCTTGGTAAAGATTCCCAAGTTTATCTCCATTTTTTTGTTTGTTTTTGAGCCACAC
This sequence comes from Crocidura indochinensis, assembly GCA_004027635.1. Lineage (NCBI taxonomy): Eukaryota > Metazoa > Chordata > Mammalia > Eulipotyphla > Soricidae > Crocidura > Crocidura indochinensis. Next base: position 8,051 of record PVKC010053776.1, on the reverse strand, counting down.
CTGGTGACACTCTGGCTATGTGCTCAGAAATCGCCCCTGGCTTGAGGAACCATATGGGATGTTGGGGAGAGGGGTGTTGAACCGTGGTCCATACTAGATTAGTGCATGCAAGGCAAATGCCCTACTGCCTAAGCCACCACTCCAGCTTCTCCATCGTTGGTATATTCATTGTTTTGAAGTTATCCATTTTTTAAACTTGAGAAAATGATGTACAGGCTGTTTGATAGGTAGAGGTAGAAGTGTTCACAGTTGGTGGAGGCTGGATCAGGTGAGCATGGCCGAGAGAAATAGCCTGATATGAGCAAGGCATTCCCCTACCAATCTATGTTCAAGACAAGAAGATTCCTGAGCAGATTGATTCTGAAGAGGTAACAGCAGTCAAGTCACTCTTAAGAGAGTGGCCTTAAAAGAGAGGCCTTTTAGTATGCCAGGCAAATGATGTCGCCAGGCCTGGATTTGGCTATCAGTGACTTTTGTGACTGAGTGGGGTCATAGATGTGAGAGTGGACAATCTGGCCAGAGAAGACCAGTGCGGAAGCTGAAGTCTGGGGATAGGAGTGTGTGTGTGAGGATGAATTCTTTTTTTCTTTTGGGGGGGGGGCATACCCGGCTGTGCTCAGGGGTTACTCCTGGCTGTCTGCTCAGAAATAGCTCCTGGCAGGCACGGGGGACCATATGGAACACCGGGCTTTGAACCAACCACCTTTGGTCCTGGATCGGCTGCTTGCAAGGCAAACGCCACTGTGCTATCTCTCCGGGTCCGAGGATGAATTCTTACAAAATGCAAAGTAGGCAAAAATAAATATGAAGTAGATAAAAGGCTAAAGGGGAGGGGAACATTTTATAAACTGTTATTAATAATCAGAGAAGTTTCAAGTGATTTCAGAGAAGAGGAAAGTGGTGAGGATGGTTGTAAGTGGAGCTGTGGATTGAGCAAGGCATCACAGGAGGGGTGGGCATGGGGGCATGGGCAAGGCTGGTTGTTTTGAGTTCAGTTCTCAGCAGGACTAAATGGAGGCCCCTGTCCAGCTCACAGTTGCATTCACTGATCTGATGCTCAGGACTGTTTTGGGGGGGGGGGAAGAGATAATGAGCCACAAGGTGAGAGGTAACAATAAGGAAAGTGTGGGAAGTTGCCCACTGGCTTGACCATGAACAGGTAATAGGAATTACCTGTCCTAAGACAGGTAAGAGGAAGGCGAGGTGAATAGGGAGTCAGGGAGCACAGTGCATTGCATTGGGAAGAGGAGATAAGAAGAGGAGGAGAGTGAAAGGAGATAAGGAAGGGAGCATCAGGGATGTACAGAATTTAGTAGCTAAGGAAGGAGGAAAATATATTGAGAATGGAAGAAACAAAGAAAAAATTTTGTAGGGACAAAGTAAATACTTTGTATTTGAAATCTTAAAAACTTGAATGCATCAACTAAACAGAGAGATGGAAAGGCAAGGAGTGAAAACAAAGGCAGGGGAAGGAAGATGGTCAACACCAAGAGATCCATAATGCAGGGCACCTCTGGGAATACCTGAGAGTGCAGAGACCAGGGTGGGGAAGTGAGGGATGTAAGGCTAAGGTCCTCTCACGTGATGGCCTCAGTTTCTCTTAAAAATAGGAAGAGTGTTGCTCAGGTTGGGGATCTGAAGGGATTGTGGATGGCTTCTTGCAGGGGAATTGGGGGCAGGGAAAGAACCTGCAAATCAAAGGAGCCCTTGATTTGTGGTGCTCAGAGCCATGAAGATTGGGAAGCACTGGCCCTGGAAGAATGTTGTCCCTTTCTTCATCAGCAGAGGAGAAAGGGACAAGATTCTCTCAGGATCCTTGGGAGAGTCAGAGGAGTGCTGGGGAGGCTCATGGGACTCAGAAAATTTTGATTTTTCTATAACAATGAGCTAGTGAGTGACTACTGTGAGAGAAGAGTTGAAAGCCAACTGTGTGCTCTAGGCTGGGTGGTTGGGTGGGTAGGAAGGACAGGGGCTGATGGACAGGGGCTGGGAGTCTCAGTGAGGAGTAGAGATATTGGAGAGAAAGGAGAGAGTTATCAGAAAGAGGAGTACTGTTTGTAGTTGGTTACTGGAGTGGGATGTTTCTGGAAGTTTCTTGGTTGTAGAAGCATTGAGGGGGTGGCGTGGAATTTCCAGGGTAAGTTTGTGAGCACAGAGACCCCACATTGGATGAGCTGTGTGAGTGCCCAAGTTTCACAGCAGGATGAAGGCTGTAGGAGAAAGGAGTTGGGCTTTAGAGGCGTGGTTGGAGATGCATGTTTTCATGAAGAATTGAGGCCAGTGGTGAGGACTTTCAGGGAAAGACGAGGCTGGAAAGTGGCACTGAGCAATGGAAAGGGCAGCAGGTCTCTTAGTGCCCTTTGGACTGCTGCAGGGTTAGAGGTCAGCATTCCACAAGAGGCTCAAGGGCTTCAAAGGATTGAAGTTTGTTCATTCAACTCCTTAGAAGGCTCAATCCAGGCGTTGGCCACATTCTGGGTACTGAGGGGCTGCATTCCTCAGAGAGCCACTCACCATGGTTACCTACTCCTCAGCACCCAAACCCCACTTTTCTTCTTATCCTGGACACTCTAGGCTAGTGGTGTTTATGGGAGGTGGTTCCCTCAGCAGGGCAGGTTCATTTAAGAGCAATGGGTCCAAAAATGTGTCCAAAATGTTGAGGATGAGTCTACCAGGCTTGAATGATACTGAGGAGAGGTTGGAGAGGAACAGTGAGGGGGGAAAGAGGAGACAGTGGCTTGCAAGTCCCCTCTGGGGAGGATGGACAGTCCACAGGGCTTCTGGTGGACTGAGGCCGGGGCTGGTGGCTCCTTGGTATTCATGAACTGGCTATTTCTCACAGGAAATCAGCCCCAGCCAGGCTGAACTCCAGAACAATCCCAGATTCTATGGTCTGCCGTGGTCCTCAGATATCTGTATCAGTGTCAAGGATGCTTATTGAGTACTCATGTTCCCGATCAGGAGAGATAATGCAGGGTGAAAGCACACGCTTGCTTCAGATTCATTTGATTTGAGCCCAAACATCACACGGTCCCAGGTGCATACAGCCCTGAAAGTCCTTGAGAATCACTGGGGGTGACCCTGGTGACCCCTGTCTCTTCAGGATCTGGCAATACCACGTTGTCGGACCCTCCCATTGAACCTTCAGCCTAGTCAACTGAGAACTGCCTGGAGAGGCCTGTGGGCCTTTGAGCACTACTTGGGAGTCCCCCCCCCCTCCATTCCTAAATATATTTCTTGGGATAGGAGTTAGTACAGGAGTTAAGATCTTTGCCTTGCACACAGCTGAGCCTGATTTGATCACAACATATTTTCTTCTGAGCACTGCGAGGAGTGATACTTTAGCACTGAATCTGGAGTAGACCATGAATGCTGCAGAGTATGGCCTCCCAAAAGATTGCTATCTCCTCCAAAAACAGATTGTTCCTGAGTGCATGAGTGATTCTCATGAGTGTCAGTGGCCCCCAAGTGCTTATCATCTGATGGTATTCAGTGACTCAATGTACATCCATCACCATGTACAGGATCCATCTCATCAATGATTATGACTGTATGCACTGCACTCCATTGTCATATGGGTGACACATGGGGGTGTGGGCCATAGGCCCTGGCCAGTATCTGTCATTAGCTGACACACATGCCATCCAGTGGGTGGGGTCAAGTATTGCTTCACTTTCCCCTCACAGCGCCAGTAGATCACTCTTTTGGAAATTATTTTCTAGGGTTGGGCTCCCCTTTGGTCCTAGCTTCTCTCAGTCCTGTCGTCTGTCCATTTGGGGCCTGTGTGTGGACTATGAGCAGAGCCAGTCAAGGCAGACTCCCCTTCCCTGTGGCTCAAATGTGTTCCATCTCTCTTCCCTCTGACTAGAGCCTTTTCAGAAGTGGGTGAAGAGAGTCTGCCAAAGCCCCAACCCACTTTGTCTCAATCTCACACTGAGTTCCTAATTTCTTATTCAGGCTCAGCTTTTGCAGCCTGACCTCTCCAACCCGTCTGGCCCACATGAATTTGAAATTGTCTTCAAATTCTCTTGAAGTCAGAATCTAAATTAAGCAGATGTTTGTTTAGCTGTGGGCTGGCCTAAAGGAATAGAGATAAATACAGGCATAATAGCAGAGGGAAACTCAGGGAACATTGTATTCCCCCACCCACTGAAAGAGCAATAGGGCTGACCTCACTCAAAAGTGGACGATTAAGAAATCCAGCAATTGGAGGCCAGAGTGATAGCAAAGAGGGTAGGGCAGACACTTGCCTTGCATGAGACCAACCAGGGTTCAATACCTGGCCTGCAAGGAATAATTTCTGGGTGTAGAGTCAGGAGTGACCTCTGATCACCACTGGGTGTGGTCCCAAAACAAACAAAAACAAAAAAAATCCAACAAATAAAAAACAAACCGAATGCATAGAGTCTGAAAATAAAGACCCTGGTGGCTTCCAGAAGAAAGAAGGAAGGAGGTGGCAAAGTGGATAAAAGGAGTCAAGTGTGTGGTGATGAGTGAAGACTTTGGGTAGAGAGCCTAATGGAGTATATACAGAGATCGAAGTGTAATGTTAGATACTTGAAACCTGCATACAATATATTTTTTTTTGATTTTTGGGCCACACCCGGTGACGCTCAGGGGTTACTCCTGGCTATTCGCTCAGAAGTCGCTCCTGGCAGGCACGGGGGACCATATGGGGAACCGGGGGATCGAACCGCGGTCCGTCCTAGGTTAGCGCAGGCACCTTCCCTCCAGCACCACCGCCCGGCCCCCTAAACCTGCATACAATATTACAAACTAATGTGCTTCAAAAATATATTACCAAGAGACAGAAACTATAATAAAGTTATATATTGAGTCTTGGTGGGACCCAGCAAAATTGATTCTACTTTTTGTTTGTTTTTGGGCCACACCTGGTGTTGCCTAGAGACTGCTCCCAATTTGATGCTTGCTCTCTCAGTAGTGCTTGGGACACCATAAAGCACCTTGAATTAAACCCCAGTGCCTCACACATGTGAGACCAGTACTCTACCTCTGAGCCATATCCCCAATCCTTGTTTGTTTATCAACAGGACTAATGTGTGGGTGGGTTGGCAGCAGGTTGAAGTCCTGGCAACGTACCCATTTTCAACACTGGGTGATTGTGGAGAAATTATGAAATCACACTCTGATGTAATGAAAGGGAGGATGAGTAAGACACCATCCCTACCTTCTCAGGGTGATCTGGGAAGACAGAAGTTTAACCTTAACCCAAATAATAATAATAAGGAAACAAAACCATGAGAGAATCGGGGCAGGAGGAATTGCATTCATAACACTTTCCTGTGTATTGCTATCCATTCCAGACAAGATTACAATAACAAAGGATAAATATTTTACTTTCTTCAGGGTCTCCTGGGAAACATATATAATGTTGAATATGAAGTAATGCTTGATCTTTGAATAATTGCTCTGATAGGTAAGGTTAGATGCTTGGGTTTTTATCAAATAAATAAAATCAATTCTCCTTCTCATCGTTCATCTCTCTCCTGTCTTCCAAAAATTTATATATGTGTCTATTAAAATGAATCATGAGATGGTCATTTGTGCTAGAAGTTTAACTGGTTGACAAAAATGCCATTTAAAGTATCAACACGAGTTAATAAAAATAAGGCAATTCTCCACATGAATGTAATTGCAGGTAAATGACACTTTTATAAATGGTAAAAGGTAGACTCATTATTCCATTTCTCAGGAAGGAAAACTATTTGCCAGTAGCTTTTTAAAGGTTCATTTCCCGTGACCTCAATGTCTAGACTCTCTGAACTTTCCCTAAGGAAATGATTAAAGCAAATGAAAAGAATTATACGGGGGATAGGGCCTTGCATGTGGCCAACTGGAAGGACCCCAGTTCGATTCCTGGCATCCATATGGTCCCCCAAGTCTGCCAGGAGCAAGTTCTGAGCGCAGAGCCAGCAGTAATTCCTGAGAGCCACCAGGTGTGACCATCCCCCCAATTATATGGAAGATAATCATCCTTTGGCTAAGCTAGGGGAAACATCTCCTTTGGGTGGAGTCCTCTCCATGCTCTCCTTGGCCCTGGTCTTGTAGATGGAGCCTCCTCTTGGATCCTGCTACTTTCTTCTGTACAAGTTGGAACAAATCTTTCTCCAAATTTTCAGTGACATCCTTCATCTTTTTCCCCTTGTTTTCTGCCTGGAATTCTCCTGGCTACTGGATCCTCCTATTCCTTTGATTACAGGTATACCCAGGTACTGGCAAGCTCATACATGTAACCTGGGATCATCCTTCCCTGATTTTGTTCATAGGTTTGTCCCAGAAACAAGAGGGCAGAATGAGGAACTGTGTGATTGAAGATCTTGAAGCAGCCTGCAGAAATTCAGAAGGAAGGTACTTAAAAAACAGGAACATGGGCCCAGAGAGATAGCTCAGCAGTGTTTGCCTTGCAAGCAGCCGATCTAGGACCAAAGGTAGTTGGTTCGAATCCCGGTTTCCCATATGGTCCCCCGTGCCTGCCAGGAGCTTTTTCTGAGCAGATATCCAGGAGTAACCCCTGAGCACAGCCGGGTGTGACCCCAAAACAAAAAACTAAACAAACAAACAAACAAAACAGAAATATGATAAACATTGAGCTTAAAAATATCATTGGGGCCGAGCGGTGGCGTTAGAGGTAAGGTGCCTGCCTTGCCTGCGCTAGCCTTGGACGGACCGCGGTTCGATCCCCCCAGTGTCCCATATGGTCTCCCAAGTCAGGAGCAACTTTTGAGCTCATAGCCAAGAGTAACCCCTGAGCGTCACCGGGTGTGGCCCAAAAACCAAACCCCCCCCAAAAAATCATTAAATTAACCCAGTGCTAAAAGCGTGTGAGGGAGGAATTACTTGGTATCGTGGTTTTGACAGGGGCTTCAATGTTCTGTTTGCATTATGCAGCATATTGCTGTTTGCTCCTCAGTGTCGCTATAAGAATTGGTGGCATGTGTGTGGAGCTCTTAGTTCCATGCCTGATGAGACTCAGATCCTCAGGTACTCAGTGTCCACCTAAAAACAAACAAAACATGCACACCTGCACATTAGACAGACTAGTAAAAATGTTAGTGGTGTCATTTCTGCAGGGTGGTGTTTCAGTGACCGGCTTTCTGTGTGTGTGCACAGATATGTGTATTTACCATTATCAACTAACCTACAATGAACAGTTAGAAATCATATGAAAAAATGTTCCACATCACTAATCATCAGGGAGATGCAAATAAAACAACAATGAGGTGCCATCTCATGCCACAGAGACTGGTTCATATCACAAACATCAAGAACAACCAGTGCTGGCGGGGACATGAGGAGAAAGGAACTCTCAATCACTGCTGGTGGGAATGCTGTCTAGTCCAGACTTTATGGAGATTCCTCAAAAGACTGGAAATTGAGCTCCTATATGATCCAGAAATGCCACTCCTAGGGATATGCAGTAGGAAAACAAAAATGAAGTGCAGAAATACGTTCTTTGCACCTATATATTGCAGCATTATTTACAGTAGCCAGAATATAGAAACAACCAAGATGCCCTTCAATAGATGAATTGCTAAAGAAACTGTGATACATATACACAATGGAATATTATACAGCCGTCAGGAAAATGAAGCCATGAAATTTTCATATACATAGATGGACATGAAAACTATTATGCTGAGAGAAATAAGGGAGAGTGAGAGAGATAGACATCGAATAGTCTCACTCATCTATGGGATTTAAGAAAAATAAAAGACATTATAACAATACCCAGAGACAATAGAGACAAGGGCTGGAAGGACCGGCCAAGATATGAAGCTCACCAGAAATAGTGGTAAATGCAGTTAGAGAAATAACAACACTAACAGCTATCATGACAATGGTAGTGAGTGAGAGAAGTAGTATGCCTGTCTCGAATACAGGCAGGGGAGGGGGAGGGAGTTAGGGAGCATTGGTGGTGGGAAGGTCATACTGGTGAAGGGTGGATATTCTTTTGTTCTTTTATAACTGAAACTCAACTACAAACATGTTTGTAATCATGATGCTTAAATAAAGATATAAAAATTATGGCA
>PVKC010053775.1:0-10078 GCA_004027635.1 Crocidura indochinensis | reverse complement strand
AGAAGAAGAAGAAGAAGAAGAAGAAGAAGAAGAAGAAGAAGAAGAAGAAGAAGAAGAAGAAGGAGAAGAAGAAGAAGGAGGAGGAGGAGGAGAAGAAGAAGAAGAAGAAGGAGAAGAAGGAGGAGGAGGAGGAAGAGAGGGAGGAGTAGGAAGAGAGGGAGGAGGAGGAAGGGGAGGAGAGGAGGAGGAGAGGGAGGAGGAGGAAGAGGAAGAGGAGTAGAAGGAAAAGGAGGAAGAGGAAAATGAAGAAAAAGAGAAAGAGGAGGAGGAAGAAGAGAAGAGGAGAAAGAAGAGGAAGAGAAAGAGAAGGAAGAGAAAAAGAAGGAAAAGGAGGAAGAGGTGGAAAAGAGAAGAATGAAAAGGAGGAAAAGGAGGAGATAAAGGATGAAGAGGAGGAGGTAGAGGAGTAACAAGAGGAGTAGGAAGTGGAGGAGATGAGGAAGAGTAAGAGAAGTAAAAAGAGGAGAAAAGGAGGAGGAAAATGACAATAAAAGGGGGAAAAGGAGGAACAGGAGCAGATGAGGAGGAAGTGGAGAATATGATGGTGAGAAAAGGGGGAAAGAGAAGGAGAAGAGGAGGAGAGGAGGAGGATGTGGTGGAGATGAGGAGGAATAAAGAAGGAAGAGGGGGAAAATGGAGGAGGAAGAAGAAGAGAGAAGGAGGAAGAATAGAAGAGGAAGAAGAAAAGCAAAAAGAAAATGGTGGAGTAATAATAGGAGGAATTTTTTTAGATTTTTAGTTCTCTGTATTTCCCTTACTCTTTATTCTTAATTTAATTGTCTGGAAAAATTTCAGTTTCTGCTTTTGAAAATATAGACATATATACATCTATTTATATGTGTGTTTTTATAAAGTTAGTTCTGAAATAAAGAAGACTTTATAATTAAAAATAATAAAAAATAACATGGCAATTCCAAAATGAAATAAAATATATACTGGCTGCATTCATATGCAAAGAGAAATATAGAGTTAATCATCAGTAAGGGCTAAATTTTGCTTTTTGTCATTAATAGAAACTAGAAGCCCAGATTTTAGATGATAAATTCAAAGACCCTACGTTGACCTAGAATATAAATTTTAGCATTCATTTTAGATGGGGACTATAACTAAGATTCACTATGATTCTTGCCATTTCTGACCACATAAAAACATTCAATTCAAAGGACAAGAGGGGATGACATCTAACCTACAAATAGTATCAGGACACTCTCTGGAATAAGTAACAAGTTTTACTGGTGCTTTAAAATATATTCTCTTCTCATAAATTATAGGCATAAAAAACATCACCTTCTCTGAACAAGTGCTTTAGCAAATTCCCAAAGAAGCATTATATATGCTAATACTGACCTAGAAATAAACTCTAAATAAATGTTATTTAATATCCTCGTTCAATCCTCAACACCACACATAGTCCCCTAAGCAATTGCATGAATGATCCTTGAGTACAGAGCCAGAAATAATCACTGAACACTGTCAGATGTGGACCATGAACAACAAAAAAAAACAAAACAAAACAAAACAGAAAAACCTCTGTGTTTTAAAATAAATCCTACAAGTGCTGAAAAATATGAGGTGGGAAAATACAGATTTAAAGTTTTCTATCACCTTGCTCTCTGTTGTTTTTATGCCTTCTCATTAAGCCCTTTTAAAAATTTTATCATCTAAGAACCTTCTCAAATGTCTTTTCCCTAAAGATTTTGGAACGTGGTATTGTCTATCATCTAAGTAAAACATACTGAACAAATCTCATTCATACTAAGCATGTGTAGCTACTATGCTACTTTTTAAAACTGAAAAGTACCAAAGAAAGCTCACTGAATCCCTAAGATTTTAAAGTCACTTTCATTGTGTTGAAATGATATTTCATATTTTATAAACCAATATTCTAGACTTTTCTATATAAAATAAGATAGTGGGGCAGAAGAAATAATACAGAACGTAGGTCTCTTGCTTTGCAGATAGTTGGCCCAGGTGCAATGCCCGGCATCAAATATGGTCACTTGAGCACTGTCAGAAGTAATTTCTGGGGCGGAACAGTGGTACTAGAGGAAAGGCATCTGCCTTGCAAGTACTAGCCTAGGACAGACTGCAGTTCAATCTCCCACATGGACCTCCCAAGCCAGGAGCAATTTCTGAGTACATAGTCAGGAGCATAGCCCTGAGCATAGCCCTGAGCATCAACGGTTGTGGCCCCAAAAAACAAAAGCAAGCAGAAAAAAAATAAATAATTCCTGAGTATAGAGCCAAGAGTTTTTCTGGTTAAATCCCCCCTCCAAAAAACAGATGCTGTTTATACATAGAGAAAATAGAAAAATAGAGATGTTTTGGAAATCAGATAAAAAGGAGTAAATGGAAACGACTTACTGTTAATTATGTTTTCAGAGTCACTATAAAGTGTTAAAAATAATAAAAGTTTAGGATTGTATCAAAGTATTACTTTACATGTGTTAAAGTCCTCATTCATTTGAAAGAAAGTAAGACAAAACATTTTAGATAACAAGTAAGTTGGTTAGTGCAAGGTAACACAGAAGTCAACTAACAGACTTATAATGTATATGTTTACTATTCAATAAAACCATTACAAGTCCTTTGGATTGTTATATTCTTAGATATCAGATATATTTATAAGTCTCTTAAAAACTGCACAAAATAGTTGCTGCTTTCCTTAATCTATTTTAATAATAAGAATAAATGATTCTGTGACCTTGACTAGAGTGAAATATTACATTCTTTAAGATTCTAATTTTATGGATTGAAAATTTTCTTTATAAAAAATTACTGATTCACCATAAATTAAACAGTGATTGAGTTTTAATGTACAATGTTCCAACAATAAACTGGAATAGTTTTATTTATTTTAATTAACCTGTCTAGTTATGATAGTCAAAAATTTCAAGGGCTTCTCTCTATACTTTCTGTTTCATTTTTTTGAACAGTACTTTAGGTCCTTTTAGCAAAGAATCCAAAGAATGCAATTTTACATGAACATCTCTAAATCTTTAAGAGATTTTAATTTGGGGGGGTCTGAGTGAGAGCACAGCAAGTAGGGCATTTGCTTTGAATGCAGCCAAACTGCATTAGTCCTAATCATCCTATGTGGTACCCAAGGCCAATCAAGAGTAACTTCTGAGCAGAGTCAGGAGTAACCCCAGAGCAAAAAAAAAGAAAAAAAAACATAACCCCCTTAAAAAATCATAAAAATATTTTAAATTTGGGTGTTGACTTAGTGTATGAATACAATTGTGACTGTTGTGTTGTCAATGTATCTGAGTTGAGCAAACAATGGTGTACAGCAAAGCATATTGTGCTCATGGGCTGGACCCAGGAAGATGAGAATAAAATACTACATCACTAAATTGTTAAAAAAAAAAAACAGTGAGTTCCAAGGCTACCTGTAACTTATATAGTGAGGGATGATCAAGAGAACAACACAGAGAAACTTGGGGGAAAAAAGACATGAAAACCAGGTATATTGAGCAGCCCAGAAGCTGCCCAACACTATCAAAATCTTGGGTCATTAAGCTTAAAGAGTTCCAGAAGGACACCTCGAGTTCCTCTATCAAAATAAGCAATGGGGCTACAGTCCAGCTTTGGTCACAGTGGAACATTGGCGGCCTTTGCCCACTTTAGCAACACGAGTACAGACAGAGCCTGGAAATAGGCTGCGTTTTCAATTAACCACTAAACTCCCCATCCATGGGCCCTCCAGCCCCTTTACCTCCCATATCTACAAGGTGTTTTTCCCAGTCTGCTGCATGTGCATTGCATCCACTATAGTAGTGCTGTTTATGACTTGAGCTCTGTCATCAGCACAGACCTGTTACACCTGGCGGAGGACATCATGCTGAAAAGACAGGAAGGGTTCCTACCTTGCCATCAGACTGAATCAAAACAATCATAAGTCCAGCAGCCTAAGATATGGAAATACTGGAGGCCATGACAGTAGAGACAAAACTGGGCTGTTCAGCCCTGCAGAGCTCATAAGCAAAGAGAAACAAACTCATCCAAGGAAGTGCTGGTCTTGCTGAAAAGTGTGGAGGCAGAGGTTGCAAGCTTCGAGGCCTGCCTCCCAGAAGAGAGAGAGAAAAGGAAACATTTCAAGATGGTTGGAAAGTGTAGGACTCATGACAAATTCATCTGCACTTTCATCTCCATGCTGACTTCAGGAAATCAAGTGGGCCGACCTGGTGAAATGACATACAGATCAGCTTCTGCTGTGGAAGAGGCTTGAGCAGAAAGGCTCTAGTCTAGGTTCTGCAAGACCCAGTACCAGTGAAAGCAAGAGACCTGGACACCGAAGTTGTTTTTGTTTGGTTTGCTTTGCTTTTGTTTGTTTGTTTGGCTTTGTAGACCAAGGTATTCAGGGCTTATTCCAGCTCTGCTCTCAGAAATCACTCCTGCCTGGCTGAGAGGATCATAAAGAGATGTCAGAATCAACCACAGTCAGTTCCATTTAAAACAAGCTCCCTATCTATGGTACTATCAGCTTTGCAACTGTGGCCTACTGCAGGTACTGTTGCTGCCATCCACCACATTTTCCATGAATTAAATAGTTGCAGCTAGAGAACTCAGACACTTGGAAGGTGCCCCAAGGATTGAAGAGAGCAGGCTGCGTACTCTGGTATTCCAAAAACTGAAGCTAGAGGTGAGGTCCAGAGATGTGCTGTAGCTTCCTTCACAGCCAGTTGTGAAGTGCCAGGACCAGCCCTTCTGCCTGGGTACCACAGTGTATTTTCTACCTACAGAGACAAATGTTTATCCTGGACTCTTGCCTAAATTTCAACCACTGTGCACATAGTTGACTTCTTGTCTCTGCAACCTCTCTTGACAACTGTCATTCTTGGGGGGGGGGGCATCTTCAGAGTCACTGTGGGTGAAGGCATCTGCATTCACTCCTAATGTGAAGAACCAGTCACTCCTAATGTGAAGAAGCCAAGTATCCTCCTCATTTTCCTAAGAGAGTTCCAAACTCAAGAATCCAGTTACTGGGATGAATTGTGGAATAGGTGTTCCAGTGAGGGGTGAACTGAGGAGAGAGACATATAGGAACCTTTTAGAAGCCTACAAATGTCAAGCCTTTTCTCTCTAGCTCTGTGTACTCAGTGTTCTGGCAAAGGAAATGCAGTCTACCTTGAGCTCCAGAGTATTGTCCTTGGGGCTATAAGGAGTCTCATCTATGATCTTTAATATTACTGACCTCCTTTTCTGAGAGACACAGAGACAGGCACCATTAGCTACCTCCTTCTACACAGCTTCTTCCTCTGCAAGACACTCAAGTTTGGGAACAAAAAACAAGGTCCACCAGCTGAAACTCCTGTGTTCTGGAGGTCCTGATGTCAATAACAATTTTAGCTTCTAAATCTTGTCTACTACAAATAATGGAATTAAGAACAAAAATGTGCATAAATCCTTGAGAATAATGTTCTTGTAATAGATATACAGAAAATAAAACTGTTCATACAGAAATTTTTATTGAAAGTGTGCTCTGTTTTGTTTTTGTGTCATACCTAGCAGTGTCAAGGCCTTATTTCTAGCTCTGCACTCCTGGCAGGTTCATGGGACCATATGGTACAACTGGGATCAAATTTACACAAGGTAAGGAACCTACTAGCTGTACTAATGCTTTGAAATTTTGAAGAAGGGCTAGAATAGTAGCACAGCAATTAAAGCATTTGCCTTGCACGTGGCCAAGCTGGTTTTGATCTTCAGCATTCCATACTCCGGCATCCCATATATCTCCAAACACAGCCAGGAGTAATAGAGTAATTCTTGAGTGCAGAGCCAGGAGTAACACCTAAATGTGACCCAAAAACCAAAAAAAAAATAATTTTGGACAAATTTTTCTTTTTTACTATTTTCCATTAAAACTAGAGAATGGCTCTCTTCAGTGTAAATAATGTTCTCTTTTTATTGCCACACTGTAACACAAACACATACACACATACACTCTACTGTTTCTTTGATTTGTTTTAATATAGCTCATTCTCCTTATAGTTCTGACTTGCATTTCTCTAAGGTTCTACCATGATGAACAATTTTCCTTATGCTCATTGCCCATCTTTTTATTTCATCGTTTGTCTTTCTATCTACTTTGACAAATACCTTTTTTGGCTTCTTTCTCTATTTTATGATGAAGTTGTTCTTTTACTTTTGGTTGAGCTTTGTGAATGTTTCACTTATTTGAAATCAGCCTTTTGTCAAAGTGTGATGTGCAATTCTTTCTCAATCTTTCTTTTTATTTTGAGCATTATTTTTGCTACAAATCTTTTAAGTTTGGTTATCAGCATTTCTAATGATTGATAATACACATTCTAAATTTCTGATATAGTATTAATCTTGGAGATAAAAAAATGAGTTTACATAAACTGCAAAAAAGTTAAGTGGGGGCGGAGTGGTAGTGCAGAGTTGCCTTGCCGTCTTGCCGGCACTAGCCTAGGACAGACAGAGGTTCAATCCTCCAGCGTCCATTATGGTCCCCCAAGTCAGGAGCAATTTTTGAGTGTATAACCAGGAGTAACCCCTGTGCATCACTGGTGTGGCCCCCCAAAAAATCATTAAGAGACTACTGAGCCACATTTGAATCCAACTTCCCAATCTAACCTACTTCTATCAATCCCCTAGTTGTATCTTAAGTATTAATAATTTGAACTCTACAGTCACTTGATTACTAATACCTCATTTATAATAAATTGAGTTACTTAAGTAATCTCTGTTATTCATTTCTAAATCCTTACAAAAGTGCCCAAACATCCATCATTGTCTTTGTGCATCCTAAACTGCTCCAACTGTTATAAAGCCTTAAATTTTGAGCTAGTTGTCCAAATATTTTACACACTGTACATGTCTTTGTCTCACAACCTGTGGTGTATATTATTTTTACCCTCTCTTTGATTCTCCTTGCATCTTCCTACATAAAACTAATTTACTTCACCAATATATTTTATCCTTCCAGATTAACTTGAAAACATTTATTAAATAGTTTTATGATATCAAAAAAGGTGACACAGAAAAAAGGTCCCAAAATATTGTGCAGTGCCTAAAGCACTTGCCTTGCAAGCATGTGTTGATAAGTTTGTATCTAGGTGCTATAAACCTGCACTAGTGGAAACATTACCAGGGAAGTGGAAAGCTGCCCAAAGAGCAACACAACTAAAGACATGTAAGCACAGTGAACAAAGTTTGAACTCCAGATGAACACTGTGTGAACCAGCACCATGACCCCTGGAGCACTACCACAGATTGCACACAAGCACCACAATTAAATGAAGGCAATGAAGCACCACAATTAAATGAAGGCAATGCTGTGTAAATACACATACAAAGAGAAACACCAACCATGTCACAATTTCTAATCACTGCACCAATTCCAAAAATAAAAAACTAGCATTTTGCTGCAGAATAATAATTCATAATAAATAATCTATGATTTCTCTTATCATTAACCCCCTTTTATATAGCACACAATTTAATATTTTTTATTTTACTTGATGTATTTTCTTTCTCCTTTTTTTTCCTTTTTTGGGAGCACACCCAATGATACTCTTACTTATGCATTCAGAAAGCGCTCCTGACTTGGGAGACCTTATGGGACATTGGGGATCTAACAGCAGTCCATCCTAGGCTAGTCCAGCAAGGCAGATGCCTTACTACTCCATGCCACCACTCTGGCCCCATAATGTTATTTTCTTAATTGCTACTTATTCTGCTTCCTCAAGTAAAGCACATGTTCTTTAAGTGCAAGAACTCCACACAACTCATTATTATATATATAGTACCTGACAAATAACTGGTGATACATATATATTTGAGATGGAAATCAGAAAGAAAGATACTCTGAGAGAATTTTTAATTAACATTTTTATAAAATAGAATAATTATAGTGTCACAACATACTACCAACTATAAGCTTACCATACTGATATCAAAACATAAAGCTAGATATCTGTGACCTCAAAGATTGGCTTATTTCAAGTTCAGCTGCTATTCACATTTTGTAAAATCTATTTATATCATCCCATAATTAATATGCTTAGAATTTTAAAAGAAGTGTTCTAAAATAAGATAAGGCATTCAAAGTATATGTTTAATATTATTTTAAAGCTTGTCTTAAAACTACATGAATCAAATTATTAAGACTCTACAAATTAAAAATGCATAAATATTTGATCATAGAATGATATGACATTTACCTTGAAAACTTTGAAGAAAAAAATGAAGTCTAGGAATCCAAAAGATAATATGAAAAAGATTTGCATAGAAAACATTTATCTTATTAAAAGGATTACTTAAAACTCATTAGAAGCATTTATCTACACAAAATTATAATCAGTACTACAACTGCAATGTAGTGTCCTCTTTCCTATAGAAAGTTCTTTAGAAGATTTTCAGTTCAATTCTTTTCTTTAACCCAGATTGTTACTTGGAAGTAATCAACTTTTATTTTTAATTATGATTTTTACATAAATTAATTCAACTTATTTTATTGCAAGCAGTTATCAATCTTTTTTCCTATAATATGTATAAAGGGTAATCTCTTATCAAGTAACTCATTTATTTACTCAATGACATGTATTAGGAGCCAATTATATTCCAGGTTCTTTTCTAAGCATTGTGACTATTGCAGAGAACAAACAGATATTATCCATTTTCTCATGGAGCCTTTATCCTACTGGGCATACAGGAATTAAACAGGAAATAATGAAAAAAAATAACACATGCTGCATGAGTAAAAATAAAAGATTGTGTTATGGCGTGAAATTATTTAGTTCAATAATCAAAAACTATTTTTCTAAGAAATCATATTTAAACAAAGATTGAATAACAAGGAGTAAGTCATTTGAATATATAAAAGAATGTTTGGCAGAGAAAAATAGGTAGATAAAAATCCTAGGCAGTGAGTAGAAGGGAGCTTAAGGCAACATTAGAGCTGAGAGATTAGTAGGAATCAGATAATGTATCGATTTATTAGGAGTTAGTTTGAATTTTATTCAAAAGTAAATGAAATCATTATCATTGGGTTTTTTGTTGTTTCATTTTGCTTTCTTTGTTTTGTTTGAGGGGGAGGGGCTATATCTGGGCTTACCCCCCTGGCTCTGCACTCAGGATAGGGAATAATACATAGTGGATCATATGAGATGGTGGGAATTAAACCTGGGTCAGCTATGAATCATTTGCATGCAAGGCAAACACCCCTTGTCATGTGCTAACACTCTGGCCCCCCCATTCAAGATTTTTTTAAAATTTTTTTTGTTTTTGTCTTTGTTTTTGTTTTTGGGTCACACCCGGCAGTGCTCAGGGGTTACTCCTGGCTCCATGCTCAGAAATTGCTCCTGGCGGGCACGGGGGACCATATGGGGCACCGGGATTTGAACCGATGACCTTTTGCATGAAAGGCAAACGCCTTACCTCCATGCTCTCTCCCGGGCCCCTCATTCAAGATTTTTAAGAAGTAATTGATGTATTCTGATTCCAAAGTCTCTACACATACTATAAAGAAACTAGTTTACTAGACCACAGGTTAGGACCAGGGGAATAGAATAAAAATATTGAAGTCACTTTGGTAACAAATCAAAGAGCCTAATTTGAGTACTTTATAACTGGGATGTTGAGTTAAAAATTGAGATTTCTTATTTGAGTACTTAGTAATTGTTATAGTTTTTGGTATTCCAAATACTAATAATATATAAAATAATTATTTAAATAAACAATTCATAGATACATATATATATTTATGAGTCTCATGTTCAAATGTGATGTTGAAATTAAAATTCTCTATAAGAGGAGTTCCTAGCAGCATGGGGGTTGGAAGGCCTCTGCCCTGTCAGAGGCCTTCCTAGACAGGCCTGGGGGTGGGTGCGGGACTTGGGTGACCCCAACACCCCCTCTACTGCCTTGCTCCAGATCTCCAGGGCTTCCCCGGGCCACAAGCCTGGGTGAGCAGCGAGGTGGGTCCCTTGGTGGAGCTTGAAGGTACCCCAGCTTTTCCCCCATTCCCCACTCGGCTCCTTAGGGTGGGTCTGGGTGGGGCTCTGAACTTCCGTTCTCCCAGCTTCTAGAAGCAGTCATGGTATTTTTTTTT